>JAPTJF010000052.1:0-220189 GCA_029339195.1 Micractinium sp. NFX-FRZ | reverse complement strand
GATAGAAGGCCGAGCCCTCCAGCGGGGTTTTCCAGCGGACTTTCGATCGAGTTCTAGTGGGCCACTAAATTCCGACGTTGCTCGTTCTGCTCCTGTGCTCCGCCCGAAGTGTGCCTTTGCAAGCCACAGGTAGTCTGAAAGTTGCGGGCATGCGCGATACCTGTGCTAACAACGTGCTGGGACGCCTGTCGACTGTCAGGCAGGGAGGCAGGGAAGGCGGAGAGCTATGTGCAGGTGCACATGCACATGCACTTGTGCAGGTGCAAGGGTGTCCCCCAAGCTCCCTTTTCCCCATTGTCACGCGCACGCCAATGCATGCCCAGCAGGCGGCGGCCTATGTGCCAGAGGCACTCCAGGATGCACCAAATCTGCATTACCACATTAGCATGCAAGAGTACGCCTGAGAGGGCTGTGTGTTGTTGTTTAAACAATGCGCCCAAATTTGCGTGTGTCGCGTTTGGAACAGGACGTGCTGCGGGCTGCTCCCATGTGCTGGATGCGCGTGTCCATGCACGGCTTATGTCTGACAAGTCACTGACCCGCGGATGTTGAGCAGATCTACCCAAGTACTGAGCATTAGTGTTGTGGCGGGAGCTGCCAGGCGGCACCTGGGAACACAGCTCTGCCACTGGGACTCTCCCCTCCAATTTGCCATTGCCGCAAACATGGGCCCCTCACAACCCTCAAACCCTCAAACAGAAATCCCCATCAGTGGAAGGGTGGCATCGAAGGATTCCTTAGCTCCAGTGGGCCTGGTGTAACTAGCTGTGTACTACAGACCCGTGCCCAGCTGGCGCACAGCGCGACGGGCAGGCGGCATTTTAGGCGGCTTGTCATCGACGTGAAACTCACGCCGCAGCCCCAAGAACGCCCCGGGTTGCCAAACGCAGCTCCTGAACGCCCTCCCTGCCTGGCACTTGCACATGGCGGGCAAGCAAGAAGAGCGTGTAAACACCGCGGCCCTCGCCGGGGCTGGAAGCGAACAGCGCGCCGAGGCCACAGCCGCTCCGCCCACTTCTGCCCGTGCGGACCACCCAGCACCTGGTGAGGCGCCCAGGCACCGCCATCAGGGCTGCCGGTAGGCGTGGGCAGTGGCCAAGGGGCAGCAGCGGGGGTGCCGAGGCTCATTACCAGCGCTCCCGGGCACACACTTCCCGGCGCCAGCGCCTCGCCCGCAGGCGGCGGGCCGCCTCGATGCCGCCTCCGATGCCGTTGCCCGCCGCCTCAATGCCGCCTCCAATGGCGTTGCCGACGTATTACAGACCTGCCGCCGAGAAAGCGCCCAGGGCTACCATGCCCCACAGCACTGTGTGCGACAGCTGGGCGGCCGGGCCCTCAGGCTTGACTGCAGGGGTGGCGCAGAGGCAGAGACGTGAGCACTCTCCAAGAGCGCTCTCCAAGAGCGCTGGCGGCGCTTTTGGAGAGTGCTCACGTCTCTGCCTCTCCGCCACCCCTGCAGTCAAGCCTAAGGGCCCGGCCCTCCAGCTGCCACACGCAGTGCTTTGGGGCCTACTAGCCCTGGGCGCTTTCTCGGCGGCAGGTCTGTATTACGTCGGCAACGCCATTGGAGGAGCCATTGGAGGCGGCATTGAGGCGGCGGGCAACCGCATTGCAGGCGGCATTGAGGCGGCGGGCACCGCTCGCGCCACGAGTTTGGTGATGGCGGCAGACCGCCATGCGGCCGGCATGGTGGAGGCGGCACGCAGCTTCCGCCTCTTCCGTTGGGGCCCCTGAGGAGGAGCGCTCAACGGTTCCCGGCTGGTAGCCCCTGCAAGTGAGACAGGGCGGGGAGTGGAGGGTTGAGGAGCGCAGGCACTCGTGTGCAGCGCCGCCCAGAGGTGTGTCTACCCTGCATGCTTCCATTCAAGCCCGTCTCACTCCTCTTTCCCCCTGCCTTTTCCGCCTTGTGCCAGGCACTGCGGCCCCGCCTGCGCGCTTGCCATCTGAGTCAAACGCTTCTCACTCCTCTTTCCCCCTGCCTCCTCCGCCTTTTGCCAGGCGCTGCGGCCCCGCAGGCATGCTTGCCGTCTGGAGCGACGGACACAAGCGCACGCATGCGGCGCCAGGCCTTGCGGCAGCTGCCAGCCGCAACCAGTAACGTGGGCGGCGTTGGGTTTGGTCGAGCGCTGCTCGGCTGTACAAGTTTGCTCCTTTGCCCTACCCCGCTCACGTCATGTTTCACCTCTCATGTTTGACCTCTGCGCTGTTCCCCTCTTTAGTCTCACCCGTCCACCATTGCAACAGGTGGAATGTTTTGGTGTGTTTCATCTTGAATATCTGTAGAAGACTGTACTGTGCTCGTCTGCTTTGCGGGGCCGCCGACCGGCGCACAATTCATGCAAGGGCAACGCCGCAGTAGCCAACAGCGGCTGCCTCTGACCAATCGGACTGGTAAAACCTGCTGGCATGAGTGTAGTTATGCCATATGGAAGCAGCACCGCATGGAAGCAGCACCGCATGCATGGAAGCAGCACCGCCTTCAAACTCACCGCCAGGGAGGCAGGCGGCTGGCCCAGACAGAGAGGACATTTCAGGGTTTGAAGGAGTGGTCTCAGGAATGGTAGGCATGCTGAAAGGAGCAAGCCAACAGAGCGAGCGCATTTGAGGAAAGCGTGGCGAGCCGGGCAACTCTGAGAAGAGCTTACTGGCACAACCTTGGACTCTCCCTTTAACTCACCAGGCTGCCAGCCATCGGGCAGTCATGGCAGCTGACGAGCTGAACAGGCGGCTCGCAGAGCTGCTGCAGTCGGGCAGCTTCGCTGCACCCACCGCCTCCCTCCCCGAGGGTGTGCGGCTCTTGGAGTCCTGCGACGCCCTCAGAAAGCTGGCAGCGCATGGGCTGCAGGGCGCCTCAGCAGCGCTGCGCAGGAGTCTGACAAAGTGAGTGGCGCCCGCTGCCGCCCACCCGCCTTGCCGCTGCCCGCGTGCCCGGCCCTTGTGCTCACCTCGACCACCCGTGAGCACCCCCACTCACTCACCGCCTCGCACTCGCTGCTTCCCTCCCTTCCTTGGAGCTATGTCGCCCTGTGCACCCAGCTGGCAGCGCTCGATGGGGCGCTGCAGCCTGCGGCAGCCGCGCGCAGGAGCGGCGAGCCGACGTGTGCCGAGCTTCAGCTGCGGGCGGCACACCGGGCCCTGGACAGCCTGCTCTCCTTTGCCCGGGCCTGCCCAGAAGCACTCGATGCGCAGGCAGCGGCCAAGGTCAGCAAGTCCGCCAGGCTGCTGCTGGGCAGCGGCAGGGCATGGATGGAGGCAAGCCTGCCGGGTGTCGGCACCTCTGCCTCCGTGAGCGCCGCCAGCCTGCGCGGCCCTTATGCCCAACTGTGGCTGTGGCCCGGCGTTGCCAATGAGCTGAGCAACATGCTTGGCCTACTGACGATGCTGCAGCCGCATGATTCGGCAGCCGCAGCGTTTGCCAGCACGGTGGCTCCGCCACGTGTGCTGCTGCCCTGGCTGCTGGCGGCGACGCGCCTGCTGCTGGCGGCACCCCCAGGCACCGGTGAGCCCAGCTCAGCCCGAACGGCCAGTAGGCGCTTACCTGCTGTGCCCTGGATTTGCATGTTTCATGATACACGTCTGTAGCACTATTGCGCCGGCCAATAGCATCCAGGCAGGCACCCCGATCTTGACACGTCAAACGCGTGTGCCTTTGACCCCTCGCTGAATGCTTGGGCCCTAATCATTGCTCCGAGCCACTTTCGTGCATGCCTGCCCATCCCTCGTGTTGCCGGCTGCAGACATGGACGGCCTGCTGGCCGGGCACAGCATGCTGGGCGCCGCCATCCTGCAGAACACTGCCTTCTTCCCCCACCAGATGGCCCTGTCCACTTCTACCAGAGGCGAGGGAGAGACTCTCGCCAAGCAGCTGCTTGCAGCCATGGAGCACGGCTTAGAAGGTGCCACCACCGGCGGCGCTGGCACCAGCAGCAGCGCCGTTGGCAGCGCCAGCAGCAGCGCCGGTGGCAGTGGGGCCGGCGGAAGCAAGCAGTTCGGCCTGCACTGGGCTCAGCTGGCATACGCGATGCAAGCCCTCTCTGCCGTGTGCCTCAAGCCCGCACTGACGCGCCTGGCCGAGGCAGGGCAGCCGCCAGCACAGCGCAGCGGCGGCGGTGGCGGCGGCAACGGCGGCAACCCCTGGCCGCCGCTGCAGCTGGCCGCACGTGTGATCCAGGAGCTGCCGCTGGAGTGCCCTGCTGGGCTGGGGGGCGACAGCTTCCGCCTGCTGCTGCTGTCTTCGCTGCAGCTGCTGGGCCTGCTGTGCAAGGTGCACCCTGCCAAGGCCCAGACAGGGGTGCTGGTGCTGCCCCTGGCGCCCAAGGCAGCGGCCATGCTGCGCCTGCTGGCCGACCAGAGCGGCCCGCTGGCACCCGACCGCCTGCAGCTCGCAATCAGTCCCGAAGACCTTGCATCGGCCTGCCACAACCTGGCAGCAGCGTTTGAGAAGCCGGTGTTCATTGCAGCCATCGACAGCCCCGAGCTGCTGCTGGCATGGGGCGCAGCGCTGCAGAGCGGCATCGGCATGCTGCCCCTGCTGAGCGAGCTGCGGCAGCGCGCACAGCAGGCCGCCTGGCGGCGCCCCGCAGCGGGCATAGCGGGGACCCAGCACACCGACCCGAGCCTGTCCAGCCTGGCCGGCCAGCTGGCAGACGCCTGGGAGGCCAGCTTCATACAGTTCTCTCGGCAGGCTGCCGACTTTGTGTGCAGCCAGCAAGGCCGGGCGGCACTGGCACCGGCACAGCCAGCTGGCGCCAGCGGTGCGGCGCCGGCGCCAGCGCCCAAGCTGCAGCAGGCCGCCAAGCTGCTGCGGCGCCTGCATGCTGCAGGCTGCACAATGGTGCACTGGTCTGCAGCCGCCTCCCCTCCTCGCCGCTTCTCCCTTGACTCGATTTTGGGGATCCTGGGTGGCTGCCGACAGGCGGCTGCCTGCCTGCTCGAGATGAGGGCAGCTGCTGAGCCAGCAGCGGTGCGCAGGTGAGGGCCTGCGGGGCGGGTGGGCAGTGCTGCCTTGCTCGTTGCAAGCTTGGGCGATCTGCTCAGAAGCAGGTGGCTTGCATGGTAGGCATCACCCTGTGTTTGATCACGCCATGCTGTGCCCCTTGCACGCGGTGCAGGCACCTGCATGCTGTGCATGCTGCCCACTTGGAGGCCCTGCTGGCTGCCACCCACATGTCAGGGACGGTGTCAAACCACGCTATCAATTGGCGGCTAGTGGATGAGCTCGTCAGGGCTGCACAGGGTGCGCCGCCAGAGGCGGCTGCAAGCCAGCCCGTGGTGTCGGCGCTGGCAGGCGCGGCATCTGCGGTGATGCAGGTGGGTCGGTTTCGATGATACCGGTCCGTGTTGGCAAGCTTTTACACTCATCTCACTCCTCGCTGTATTGATGTTGAACTGATCATGTCACTGCTTGGTGTATTGATACTGGCTGTGTTGTTGGCAAGCCTTCAACATCTTTCTATGACAACCACTTCACCTGATGGGGTGCCTGCCCACCTGCCTGCCACCCCCCTGCCTTGTTGCCTGCCTGCCCGCCTGCCTGCCCACATACCACCCCGCTTGACTGCCAACCCGCTTACCTCTGGATCTGATGCCGTACCTGCCCCCTCGATTTGCCCATTACCCAACGCCTCCCGCTGTGCCTGCTACCCTCGATCCAGGCCCGCACTACCACTGCAAAGAGCAAGCTTGTGGTGGTGCAAGGAGTGCTTGTCACCATGGCTCAAAGGCCGCAGCTGGCCGCAGCGTGTGTCACCTCTGGCCTCTTCACTTCGCTGCTAGGCACGGCAGCTAGCCTGGTACGGAGCTCCCATGAAGAGGTAGGTGCTTAAATGTTCTGGTGCGCAGCCGTGACGGGGTGGAGCAGCGCCGCAGGCAGGCAGGCAGAGGCGAACGGGGTACTCGAGGGCAGGGCCCCAGATCCCGCCATGCTGCACACAGTCACGGGTCCTCTACCGCTGCGTTCTCACACCGGTCAACCCACCAGTTGCCCACCACCCACTGCATGCAGGTGCTCATGGTGGTTCAAGCGGCGGGAGGCTGCCTGGCGAGGCTGGCCATGTTTTCTGAGGCAGCAGCATCTGGCCTGGACACGGCACGCACAACTCTGACCGGCACTGTCAGCGCTGAGAGCGGCAGCCCTGCCGGCGGGCCTGGCCAGCCCGGCGCAAACTCCCGAGAGCTTCAGCAGCAGCTGCGCCACACAGCTGCTGCGCTCCTAGAGTGTTTCCCAGACAACGGCGAGGCCCCTGGCTGGGCCAGGCACACAAGCGGCGCCTCCTCGCCTGCCGCCAGAGCGCTGCAGTACATCAGCAGGGCAGCAGTACCAAAGGCCAAGGCGCTCGTTGAAGCGCTGCAGTCCTACTGGGTGCTGCCAGAGGTGTCGGCAGCAGCAAGGGTGGAGCTGGCGCAAGCGGCGGCCACACGCGGCTGCGCCAACCTGCGCTGCCCCAACTTGGAGGCCTGCACCGCTGGCACCAAGGGCAAGAAGAGTGGCGCCTGCATGGCCGTGAGGTTTTGCTCTCCGGCCTGCGCCAAGGCGGCGTGGAAGGCCAAGATGGGGGGGCACAAGGAGGCGTGTGCAGCGCTGCAGCGGGCGGCAGCTGCGCCCGCAGCTTCAGGCGGCCAGCCCGCAGGGCCGGGCAGCAGCTGAGGCCACTTACCTCTGGGTTCTCTGGAGGCCTTTGCAACAGATTTGCTTGTGGAGTGGCGTGCTTTGATAAAGTGTCTTGCGCGGAGCATGGCACATGCTTGCTTGCTCACGACCTGCTTTGTTTTTTTCCTGCATGTTTGCTTTGCATGGGCGTCAGTGTGTGGTGCCCATGCACCCACACGTCAAGGCCTCGCATCCCACAGCCACATGCATCTCCCTCCGATTGTTCTGAGAGTCCCTCCTCATTGTACGTCATTTGACCAGTGTCTAAATCACACAAGGAATGGCAAGCACGTTGCATGCTAGGTTTAATCGCATGCGCTACATCCAGGCAGCGCTCACTGGACAAGTTAGAGGCAGATTGGCCACCATTTGTGTGCCGCTGCGAGGGCTTGAACTACTAGAAGGAGGGGAGATGGCACCGCGAGTTGACTAGTTCTCTAGGTATGGGCACAATGTGTTTGTGGGGTCGAGAGAGGAATTTCGGATGGGGAATTGGAAGGCGAGGAGGCACTGCCTGTGCTTGCTGCGATGAGCAGTATGGGTGCTGGGATTCATGCTGGCATATTGTGCGCACGTGCCTTATCTTGCTAAACTGCCCTGCCGCAAGGGCATTCGCGGCACCTCCACGGCCAAGCCCCGGCCAAGCCCGTTGTTATCAACAAAGCATCATCTATGCTGCCGCCGCCTGCTCGCCATCCCGCTCCTGCAGCGTCGGCCGCTGCGCTGGCGCCAGCGGGCGCGTGAACTCGCGGTGGAAGCGCCTGCTGTACCGCAGCGCAATCTGGCCCAGGGTGTCTGCAAACTGGCTGTTGTGGCAGGTCACAAAATTGTGCGCCAGCTCGTGGCAGGCGGATAGGTACCAGAACTGTGGGCGCTGCTTCCGCGGGTCCAGGGCGGCGTTGTACCACAGCTCGCCGCGCGCATTGAATGCAATGGCCCGGTCTGCACAGGTGCAAGGGAACGAGACACAACCAAACCACGCTCGAACCACAGGTACCAATGCACCCGATTGCTTCAACCAAAGTCCCACATGGTGCCCGCAGCGGATGGGGGTTGTGGGGTGCGGGCAGGCACGTGGACACCCCCTTCCACGCCGCCGCTGGCCAGTGCAGCTCACCCTTGGCATCCCAGAAGACGTAGAAGCGGGCGCGCTCCTGCCGGGAAGACAGGAAGACGGTGGAGTGGATGCGGTCCAGCAGGCGGTGCAGCTGGCGCATGCGGCGCATCTGCAGGGCAGGGGCAGGCAGGGCGCACATTGAGAGCCCAGGGTGTGAGTTGCCACTGTTGCCACTGTGATGCTGGTGCCTGCCTGCATCCAGCACGAACAGTGCATTCAGGAGGAGCACCACCTTCACATGGCAACTGTGCACGCCACAGCCCACCTGCTCCGCTGTGAAGCTTGGTGCGGCACCGGGCGGCAGGTGCAGCACGCCTGTGGCATCGGCGCCAATGACGATGCTGCTGGGGACGAGCCCGGGGTGATGGCGGCAGTCTGGAGCCACTCGCACCGTGACAGTGTAGGGCCTGGTGGCAGGGGAAGGAGAGGGGCGCTGGCCGTGCTGGCCGCTGCCGGTGGTGAGGGAGCCACGCGCTGCGCTGTCCATCTGGCCAGGTGTGAGCATGTGGGAGTCTGGGTCCGGCACTGGCGCCTCCCCCTCGCTGTCCTGCGGGCCCTCTGAGCAAGGGCTGCCACCACAGCCAGGGCTTCTGCCGCTGCCGGCTGCGCGGCCTTGCCCGCCAGGAGAGCCGTTGGCAGCAGTGGTGCCCGCAGGTGACGCAGCAGCACTGCCATCTGCAGCAGCAGCAGCTGGGGTGGCTGGGGGTGCAGCGCCCGCGCCTGCCGGTGTCCCACTGGCAGCAGCGCCAGAGCCTCCTGCGGCAGTCTCCGGCTGCCCCACCTCCTCTGCCACACCAGCACCGTTGTCTGCCACCAGGCCAGTGCGTGTTGGCGTCACCAGAGCAGCGGTACCCTGCATGCCACACCCAGCCTGCCGCAGCATCTCCCGGTGCAGCTGCTTGGACAGCGCAGACTTGGAGACGCGTTTGGCCTCACTGATTGCATCCATCGCCGCCTCCTGCAGCCATCAGAGCAACACTTCCCAGTCTATTTAGTGGGCTCGCAGCGTTGCCCCTTGACGAGTTGCTCAACTCACAGCTGCCCTGAAAAGCTTCCAACAAGACCCCAACGCACCACGTTCTGCAACACACCACGTCACAAAAGCTCCTAGCTGAGTGAGCACAGCAAGCATGCGCACCTGTAGCTCCTGCAGCAGGCACACGCAGCCGCCTGCTTGGCACCTGAAGCCTGGGTCCAGGCGCCGGTTCTTGCTGTGCACCGCCCCCACATCCAGTGCCGCCACATCAACCAGATAGAGCGGCGCCCGTGGCCGGCCCAGGGGCCAGGCGGCTTCTGCCACAAGGCGGGCCTCCAGCACCATGATGAGGCGGGTGTTGCCACGTGGCATCGCCTTGTAGAGCATGACCTCGGGGGACAGGTGGCCGGGGAAGCTGCCCACCAGGCGGGCCAGCAGCGCCTGCAGGCGCATGTCCGCCGCAGCTGCAGGCGGGCAGGCAGAGCAGATGGGAGCGAGAGGTTGAAGGTGCGGGCCTGAGGAGGTTAGTGCTAGCCACCAGCAGGTGAGCGGGCAGGCCGGCAGGCAGGCGGGCAGGCAGGCAGGTAAGTGACAGAGGTTGCGAGGCTATATTTCCAGGGTCGCCACTCACAAGCAGGATCAAACAAGTAGTCTGGGTACGCCAGCAGCGCAGCCGTGTGCCTGCGCCACAGCTCCTCTTCAGTGGGGTGCAGCCGGCTGCAGACGAGAATGATGTAGAGCGTGGTGCTGACCTGCAGTCAGAGGGTGCCCCAGGAGCAGGAGATTGAGCATCGAATGTAGAGGCGCCTCACTTCAAAACACTGTGTATACCTGCTGCAAGGATGTGTAATTGTCACGGCAGAGTTGAGCCGTTCAGCGGAGCTGCAGAGCTCACCTGCACAGTCCGCATGCCCAGGTAGGTAGCCGCTTGATTGCCCCTGTAGGCTGACACCGGCACCGCGCCGACGCTGCCTGCATGCCGCTGCAGGAAGCACTCGTACAGGCGGTCTGCCATGTTCTTCCATGCGCCATAGTCTGCTGCCTTGTAGCTGTGCTGCAAGCAGCGCATTGCGGACTCGGGGTGCTCCTGAAACAGCAAGAAAGGGAGCAGTGAAGGGAGGCAGCCAGCATGCGGGGTGTCCAGTCAGCTCCTGTGCAGGGGCGACAACCAGCAGCAGCAGCA
Organism: Micractinium sp. NFX-FRZ; assembly: GCA_029339195.1. Lineage (NCBI taxonomy): Eukaryota > Viridiplantae > Chlorophyta > Trebouxiophyceae > Chlorellales > Chlorellaceae > Micractinium > Micractinium sp. NFX-FRZ. The sequence goes on along the minus strand of JAPTJF010000052.1, from coordinate 210,264 downwards.
GCGATAGCAGTGAGTTGCACTGTACCGGTAAGAACACCAGACAGGCTGAGTTAGGAGGGCGAGATCTAGCACCAGCAATGCTGACTGGCAGAAGCACACGTGGCGGTACCGACCTGCAGAGCGTCGTACAGCATCGTCGCCAGGCTTGCCTGCGTCATCTGCCCACAGCTTGCCATCATCTGCATCAGCCCGGCGATCCAGAGGTTTGCCCTGTTTCAGCGATCACGCATGGCTGGACCCGAGGCTGCATGCAGAGCGTGCACAGGCTGAGTGCAGCGTGTGTTGGTTGCCAGCTGAAGGGCAGTCGCACGCGCTGTGCATGCTGCACTTGCCTTGGGGATCATGCCAATCAGGCCCTCCAGCTGCAGGCTGTCCCTGTCCCTGCCGATGCCCAGCGCCTGCATGAGGGGCCAGCAACGGGGTTCGGCGTTGGCGCGGTTCTGATCACAAGGATGTTGCAGCGTTGGCGGCACGCTCACAGTCATATGCATGTGCTCTTGATCAGCTTGGGGGGAGAAAGACCATGTGATAAGGAAACATGGGTGCACTGACATGCCCCCAGTGGCTTGCCACTTGCCTTCAGCGAGCTGCCCTCCCCCACAAAGTTCAGCCCCAGTCCCTTGAGCGTGGGAGGCGAGGCCAGCAGGAAGCCGTGCAGGTACACGCGCCCGTTGTGCTGCGGGGAGGGCAGCACTTCAAGCAGGCCGCTCCGAGCGCCACTGCTGCAGCCAGCGGGGGACGTGAGGTGAGGCTGAGGTGAGCGGATGCAAGCATGCCCACGACACATGCTGTGAGGCTGTGGAGCCAGCGCGCATGGTCACCGCACTGCTCTCTTCCGGTGCTCGCCTCACTGCAAGCCAGAGGGCATGAGGCCACCACAGTACGTCCGCTGTGCGTGCTGCGCCGCCCTCAGCACACGCACCCTCCCTCCGCCGCCCTCACCCGCGACACATTGCCAGGCCAGCCCGCACCTGAGCCGCTCGTAGGGCACCGGGTCGAGGAAGAGGTAGTCACGCTGCACAAACCAGCTGCGCTGCGCCTTGCTGACCACCACCAGGGTGTCACCCCTTGCCGCCTCGCTCACCCGCTTCGACTCCAGCTGCAGCACCTGCAGGAGGCAGGGGCAGGGAGGCAATACAGTCCGGTGATGTCCGATGCACGCAAAGCGGGGCGACGCAATGGCACCGGCACCGGCACCGGCACCGGCACCAACCTGCACCCCGCCATGCCCGTGCTCGGCCCTGTGCAGGAAGTCCCAGCGGCAGTTGCTTGTGAGGTAGGACACGGAGGCGCCGCTGCAGATGAGGCGGTTGATCTCCACCTTGACGCCCTGCGGGGAGCGGCAGCGGTGAGGAGAGCAGCAGGCAAGTCGGGGGGCTACACAGGGGGGCAAGGGGGCGTGCTCAAATGGGTGACAGCTTGTCACCCGTGAAGGGCCGGTGCACAGGCACCAGCTGGCATGCTGCGGAGTGGGAGACAGCAGGGCAGGTGACAACTGGTGGAGGGTGAGTGCGCTGCACAGGCATGTGAGGGAGTGGCATGTGGCTCGCAGGGTGGTGTGTCCGGCAGACCAGGAGGCGCGCTTGCTGGGGTGGAGGAGCGATGGATGGCACCAGGCACGTAAGGGGCGGAACAGTTGCCTACCCACGCCAAATCGCGTGCATTGTGCGCACCTTGCCAAAAAAGCCCGCCAGCCCGCTGCCCGCGGCGCGCTTGGAGGAGTGTCCCAGAGTCATGGAGCCGATTGGGATGGCGGTGGCGTAGTTGCTCAGGTGCACCTCCACCTCTTTGCCACGCTTGCAGATGGCCAGGTATCCCAGGCAGTGCTGCTGCTCCTGGCTGCTGGCAGCGGCAGCAGCAGCCTCCAGGCAGAGCAGCAGCACCTCATCTCCTGACGGCCGCACCTCTGCCGCTGCCAGGCCGTCGAGGATGGCCACGGGCGTGCCTGCCGCCACCACCTTGCACTGGTCATAGAAGTTTTGGATTAGCTCTCGGATGCCAGAGGTGTAGTGGGGGGCATAGTCTGGGCTGATGTTGAGTGACTTGACCACCAGCTCCTGCCGGGGAGGTTCTTGCTGCCTGGGGCAGCCCCGCTTGGGAGGGTGGCGCTCCAGTGCAAGAAGCAGTGCGGCGTGGACGGCAGAGGCCTCTGGGATGAGGTGGGCAGGCCGAGGAGCGCGGCCAAGGTCGCCGCCGGCGCCATCATGCGCGTCCGCCATGCCTGAGAGGGCAGGATACCACAAGGAGGCTTTTGAGGAGCCGAGGAGGCACAGCCTGACAGGGGATTCAAGCAAAGTGGCCAGCCGTACTGCCGCACTGGCGAACTGAACAGTGAAGAGCAGCAGGCACGGGAGGGCACCCTGGGAGTGGCCGCTGGCTGATGGCCCCAACAGCTCGTGCCCACAAGCACCAGCTCAACTCGCAAGCAGAGACCATGCTGTACCTGCGAGCAACCCTGAGAAGGCTGTGCTGCTGCCCGTGCTTAGCAGGGCCGGCCCGCCGGCAGCCGCCTCACAGGATCCCTCCGGAGGCTGACGCGCCATGCCGCCCCATGCCGCCGCCGGGTGTCAGCTGCCCAAGCAACCGCACCTCGTCGAGCACTGTCAAGCTTGAACCTTTCACACGATGTTTTTACAAGTAAAAGAACCATTACAGACCTGGCCAGCTCCATGCAGGTCCCGACCTTTCCACAACGAACCTAGCCCCGTCAGCTTCCAGCCTCGGCTAGAAGTTGCGGCCTCTGCGCTTCGGCCTCACTTCCTGCTTATCTTCTGGTCCCGCAGTCGCCCAGCAAGCCGCCGCACACCTTCCAAGGCACTCAATAGTCCCGCACAGGCGCTCAGACACTTCCAGACAGAATGGCTGCCACCACCACCGGACTGGGCGGCACCGCTGCCAGCATGGGTGCCGGAACCTACGGTGAGGCGCAGGGCACGCTACCCTGCATTGGGGCAGGCAGCGAGGCGGCAGTGGAGGCGGAGGCGCCGGTGCCTGCGGCCCGGGGGTTGCTTGCCAACAAGGCCGGGCGCTGCCTGGCAGCCCGCCCGCACGCCTGCTCCTGGCTTACCTCATCCTCCCTTCCCTCCCTTCCCTGCCTGCTCGCAGGCAAGATTATCCTTACTGTGAAGAGCGCCCACAACATGCTGGACAAGGCGTGGCTGGGCAAGAGCGACCCGTACTGGTGAGCCCGGGGCAGGGGGTGCTGTGCCACAGGGAGGGAGGGATGTCGGCTGCGTGTTTATTCTCCTTGTGCCCGTCATTCTGGCGCCTCCACATTGCCCTGGCACCCCGGGCTTGCTTATCAAGAAGCATACCATAAACACCGGGTACCTGTGCTGAGATGCTCGCCTGCCTGCCTGCCTCCCCTCGCACCCAATCCTACCCTACACCCGTTTCGCCTGCCACCTCCCGACACCCTCATCTTGCCAGCTGCTCCGCCTCCCTCTGTCCACATCCCCCCTGCCCCCACTCAGCGTGGCCAAGGCGTGATACCAGCCAGCATCCCAGGCACACCTCCTTAACCTGCTCACACCCCCGCCCCATTTCCCTCCCCCCCACGCCCCATGCAGCGTGGTCAAGCTGGCAGATGCCGAGATCCAGACGCACCACGTGAAGAACGCGGGGGAGCAGTGCACCTGGGACGAGACGGTGAGCGGGGGGGGCAGGGGGGGGCTGACGGGGCCAGGGAGGGAGGTGAAGGTAGCTCAGACAGGGTGGGCAGGAAGGGCGGGGGGCGTGCACCAGGCCGGGAAGCAGGGAGGCGTCAAGGTGACAGGGGCAATGCGTTTGCGGTGTGCATAGTTTGGGGCACGGGCAGGCAGTTTTGCGGGCACTGCGGTGCAGCACGGCTGGCCAAGGCGGGAGCCACCGGCTGCCCCTCTTGCTTGCTTCCTCTGCAATGCACCTGATGCAACCCTCAAGGCTGTGCCGCTGCACCACCCACCCCTTCTCCACGCACGCACTTGACATGCCCCCTGCCTCGCCCTCGCCCCTCAACTCCTGCAGTTTGCCTTCAGCAATGTCAGCCCCGATGACGTTATCGAGTTCCACGTGAGCTGGCGGTGGGGCCGCCCGCCACCTGGCAGCCAGCCTTGTGGCAGCGCAGCAGCTTGCACTGCATGGTCTTACGTGTGGAGTTTGGCCACTCCCCCACAGTGCCCCCCCCGCACCTGCCCATGTGCCTTCCACGTCCTGCCCCTTTGTATTCACCCCCTCTCCCTCCCTCCCTCCCCCATGCCCCCTGCACAGGTGTACGACCACAACCGCCTGATGAAGGACGCGCACATGGGGGAGGGGAGCCTCTCCATGCGGCAGGTGGGCCGCCTGGGAGGGACGGCCTGAGTGGGGCGGGGGGGTGGGCATGCTGGCAGTGGGCTGAGCCTGCCCTTCTGCCTGCCCTGCCAGCATCTATATTCGGGGACCAGTCTGTTCTCTTCAGACCCTGCTTGCTGCACCAAGGCTTCGGCTCCTACCCTGCTGCCCCATGCATGCGCCAGTGGGGTGGAGCCCCTGCCTGGGGAGAGCCTCCACACTGCTCCACACGCCCGCGTTCGCATCGATACCCTCCCCTCCCTTGCCCCAACAGGCACCCACTACCCATGCCTTTGTGTTGCTTGCTGCGCTCCCACGCTTGCAGGTGTTTGAGGAGGGTCGCCTGGAGACGCGCGTGCCCCTGACCACCCGCACCGGCACCAAGGATGCTGGGGAGATCTGGATCAGCCTCAGGAAGGAGGGAGGCCCCGAGACCACCGGGGCAGGCGTGGGCACCGGCGCCGGCATGGTGAGCGGGGAAGGGAGGTGTGGTGTGTTTGGGGGGGGCGCCCTCTTGCTCCCAGCCTTGCCTGCCTGTTTATGCCTGCCTACCCGCCTGCCTGCCTGCCTGCCTGCCTGCCTGCGTATGCTTGCCTGTTTGCATGCCCTCCCTCCCACTTGCTGCCCGCCTGGTGTGAGGAAACTTCCCGGGGCGCTGCCTGCAGCGCTTGGCAGGATCCCTGCGGCCACCCAGGCAGCGCTCTTGGCACCACCCCTCCTCCATCCAGTGCCTCGACAACGACCACCGCCTAGGGCCGCGGCCTGCCCAATCCCCCTTTTCACAGTCCTGGCCCCTTCCCTACACCTCCCTGATTCTGTCCCCCTCTTCTACCCCGTCAGGCCACCACCGGCGTCACCGAGGGCTACGGCCGCGAGAGCACCGGCCTCGCCACCGGCGCCGGCTACGGCACCGGTGTGGGGACCGGCGCCGGCTATGAGCGCGAGGGCTACACAACCACGGAGCGCACCTCCGGCTACGAGCGGCGCGAGGATGAGTACGCTCGCGAGGCCGGCGTGGGCGGCACCGGCGCGGGGATGACCACCGCTGCGCCCGCTGTGGCGTACGAGACCACCTCCACGCGGGTGCCTGCGGCGGCATCCACCGGCGAGCGCTACGAGAGCGAGGAGTATGGGCGCGAGGGCGTGGTGCGCCAGGGCGAGGCCCAGGTGTGCGGCCGCGAGTACTTCACCAAGGTGAGGCACCCAGGGCAGGGCGGGAGAGGGCAGTGAGGGAGGAGAGCAGGGCAGGACAGCCTGGCTTGGGTGGCTCAAGAATGCACTGCTTGGTTGGCTTGGGGCGGCGTTATTGCGAGGGAAACCTACCTATGCTCGGCCGAGTGGGAGCGTGGGAGCGGCAGCGTGGGAGCTGGGGCAGGGCTGTGCACGGCGCGTGTGCCCTATGGCAGTGGAGCCACCCATGCCTCGACACTGCCTCCTGCCACCCCTGATAGTCACCTCCGTTCCCCCGCCCTGCCCTTTCACACTCCCATCTGTGGCCCCCGCCCCGCCCTTGCCCTCCCTCGTCCATACCCTCTTCTCTCCCTCCCTCCATCCTGCCCTGCCTCCCAGGTTGAGGACCGCCCCGTGATGAAGGAGCGCGTGACGTACCTGAAGGAGCACCGCCCCGTGGAGAAGGAGTTTGTGGTGAGGGGGCGGGGGGGGATGGAGCAGGGGCTGTTGTGCCTGTGAGGAGCTGACCAGTGGGGCCAGGAGTGGGGCAAGGGGTTTGGCCAGGCTGGGACAAGGAAGGCTGCTCCCTGGGAGCCGTGAGGGTCGAGCCTGCTTCAGACGTGGCTGCGCTGCCAGCTGCGCGTCCTGACACAGGGTGTGTCTAGCCCAGCGCCGCTCCTGCCTTGCCTCCCTCGAGTTTTCATGTGCTTTCCCTCGAGCCTCCGCCCTCTCTAACCCTTACCCCTGCCCCTTGCCCTCCCCTTGCCCCCTCCCTCCCTCCCATAACATTACTCCCTGCCCCGTCCCCTCCCCTTGCCCCCTCCCTCCCTCCACCAGGTGGAGACTCGCGCCACGGGTCAGGAGCGCGAGACCGGGGAGCGCGCCCAGGAGCACAGGGGCGGCACCGAGCGGGTGGTGGAGGTGGCGCAGCCTGTGGTGGAGCAGCCCACGGCAGAGTACTTCACAAAGGTGGGGAGGGTGGCTGTTGGGGGGGTGCGGCTGTGGGTGTGCATGTGACATGGGCTGCTGCTAGGGAGGGGCAGAAAGAGGGGCCGGCCTCAGAGCAGCCCATGGTAGAATACTCGCCAAAGTTGGGGAGGGTGGCTGGGAGGAGTAACAGTGAAAGGTGTGTTTCAAACATGGGCGGCCAGTGGAAGGGGCATAGAGGGAGCAGTCGGCCTCATAGCAGCCCAGTCGAAAGAGCATTCACACAGGTGGGCAGTTTGCCAACGAATGTAGTGTGCAAGGTAGAGATCCCCCCCTGGGGCCTGTGCAATCGCTGCGCAGCTTGCCTCGCGGCCCACAGCACCTGCCTGCACCTGTGCACCCCATTCGTCAGGCACGTACCCCTTTCTCTGCTGCCTCAACACGGCGGGTCTTGCCGGCTCGTGCCCTCCTGCTCGTGTCTTCTCCCGCCACTGGCCCACCCACATGCCCCTTCTGCCAATCTTCCCACCCTCCCCCCTGCCAGACGGAGGACCGCCCGGTGGTGAAGGAGCGCGTCACCCGCGTGCGCGAGCACCGCCCCGTGGAGAAGGAGTTTGTGGTGAGGGGGTGTGGTGTGTGCAAGGCTTGAGATGGGTGTATGTGAGGTCGTGGGATCCAGCCTGGGAGCTCTTTACTTCACTCCCTCTCACCATGATCCTGAGCTTTGTGGAAGAAAGAAAGCATGGTTGGTGAGGAGGGACACGGAGGGGCTGTGTGCACCGGCCGCCTTCACACATGCCCTCTTGCCCACTGCCCGCCGGCACCGTTCCCACTCGCGTCGCATCACTTCCTCCCCGCCCCCTTCACCTTTACCCTGCCACCTCAGGTGGAGACGCGCGCCACGGGTGAGCGTGAGACGGGCGAGCGCGTGGAGGAGCACATGGGCGCCACCGAGCGGGTGGTGGAGCGGGCTGAGCCCCGGGCGCCCTGCGAGTGAGCGGCCCATGACAGCAGCACACAGCAGCTGCTGAAAGCAGAATGCTGAGAAGCTAGCTAGTCATCCCGGCTGTGGCAAGTGGCAGGCGGGTGGAGTAGGCCTGCCAGCAAAAGAACCCGACGCATGAAACCCAACCTTCTACGATCATTATCATGTGCATGCAACCAGCAACCAGACGCGGTTCTGTTGGGTCCCTTGGGTTGTGCTGCTCAGGCAGCACGTTGATGAAATGTGTGTTGCGTCTTGTAAAGAAGCCTGCCGTAGCAATTCATCAGTGCCTGGGGCCTGTGTCGTGCAGCCTGCGCCCCGCCTGCTGTACCGTCAGCCAGCTAAGCTTTGGTCCAGACGAAGAGCGGCGCTGCACGTCGCGCACCAGCAAGCTCCCTGGCTGTTTCATTTGTCTTCTCGCTTCGCAGCACCGCGCAAGGGGGCGTCCGTGCCGCAGCCCTCAACCGGCCGCTGCCTGCGCGTGCCGTGAGCGCCTGCCCACGCCCGCAAACGGAGGTGCGGCCTTTTGGGAGAAGACCGACCAAGCCCGGGCCTGCCGCGCGCACCAGGCACGGCAGCAGCACCACCCCCGCCTTCCGCCGCCCGACCGCGCTCTGTCCCCAGCCCGCCGCCTCGGCGCAGACTGCAGCCATGGCCAGCGAGCTGATTGACACGGCGCAGGCCATCCTGACCGCCACAGACACGGCGCTCAGCAAGGCGTACCGAGATGAGGACCGGGCGTGGCGCAAGGATGACCTGGCGTGGCGCACAGATGAGCGGGCCTTCATGTGAGGCCCGCCTGCACTGGGCCTGTCCTTGACCGGCCTGGTTTGGCCTGGCTGGTGGTGGCTGGGCAGCTGAGCAAAGCATGTGTATCTGTGTCTGCGTTCCCAGCTGCCTATACGCCAGGCTGCATGCTCTGCACCTCAGCCTTCCCCCAGCGCTGCCCCTTCACCTGCGCTGCTGCCCCGCTGTGCCGCTGCCGACCACTTGGGGATGCAGCCAGCAGCAGTTGTCTTGGCGGCAGGAAGACGTGGAGCAGCGGCACCTGGAGAATGCGCGGGCGCTGTGGGAACGGGCAGTGGAGAAGAACAGGTGCCGCCCGCCCGCCCCGCCTTCTTCCCCTGCGGCCCCGAGCAGTTCGGAACCTCACGGCGTGCCTGCCTGCAAGGGAGGCACTGGCCTCGTCCCGCCTGCTGTGCTGCACTGCATCCGCTGTGCGGCACTGCACCCGCTTACCCTCACTATGCTTGCTGCTCACGTTCACCCTGCAGGAGGGATGTGGAGGAGCGTGCTGAGCAGCTCAAGGCGATCAGCAACCTGGCAGCGCTCATCGCGGGCTTCGCCCTCGTCTCCTTCCTGCAATTCGACTTTGGGCCCACGGATGCCTCGGAGGGGGTGCAGCTGGCCTTTGGTGTGACCATTGCCATCACGGTGCGTTGCCATTGCCGCCACAGTGCACAGTTGCAGACCAGGCGTTGCGGAGGCTGGCCTGCCACATGTTTGAGTCGGTCGCACGCGCTGTTGCCGGCATGCAGCTTAATCCCTTCTCTGCCGTGGCGCCCCTGCTGTTGCCTCCCCTCCCAGCTCCCAGTGCCCCGAGCCCTGCGCCGTGTGCCGTGCTCTTCTGCACCCACCCACCCTTCATAATTCCACCGCCTCCCCACACCCCTGCCCCCTGCCCCTGCCCCCTGCTGTCTCCAGGTGGCACTGGAGGCCAACAGCATGGTGCTGTGCAGCCTCATCCACGCCTCCATCCTCAAAATAGGCCGCAGCTACGTGAGCAGCCAGGAGGAGGCGGAGTTCATGGCACGCGCGCACCAGTGGGCCGCCAGGTCGGCGGGGGCACGTGGGGTGGCGGTGGGGCTGGCGGCTGGCGGTGCTCCCCCAGCTGGCAGATGGTGTGTGCGTGAATGGGCAGGTGTGCATGTGGCGTGGGGTGTCTGTTTGTGTGCTGCCGATCTGCATGGAGAAATGTATCGGGTGCTCAGCGGCCCCACGGCACCCCTTTCCACCCCCGCCTCTCCCGCCCACTGTCCCCCCTTCTCTCCCCTCTCTTGCGCCCGGTGTGCAGCTACCGGGTGGGCGACCGCCCCCCGGCGCCGCGCCGCAACTTCCAGGCCCACTGGCAGTACGCGTGCGAGGGGCAGTGGCGTACCGCCTTCCTCTGCTTCTCGGGCGGCATACCGGTCTTCTTTGCCAACATGGCGCTAGCGGCCTGGATCAAGGTGGGGCCGGGCAGCCGGAACCAGTGAGAGATGTTGGGCTGCAGTGACAGCAGTCATTTGCCTTGCTGGCACATGACGTTGGCAGCCCGGATCAAGGCAGGCGCAAGGGCTGGGAGGCGGGCAGGTGCAGGGGCAGCAGTGGGGCCATTTGTGCGGGCAGCACCTGATGACGCGCCGGGCAGTTGGTCCCCACCCCTTACCTGCTTTTTTCCCCCTTCCCTCCCCCACCCCCGCCTGCTGCCCCCTCTGCAGTTTGACTACAGCACTAAGACGGCTGCCGTCATGACGGCCATCATGGGCGTTGCCTTTGCCTACTTCCTGGTGGCACAAAACCGGTGGAGCTGGCACCTGGTGGGGGGAGGGCGCGGAGAGATGGAGGTGCGGGGGTGGGGAGCGGTGGGGGGAGGGACGGGTGGGGTGGGGGAGCTGGCACGCGGTGCGGGGAGGGCGCGGCGAGCCGGAGGTGTGAGGGGAGCGGTGGGTGTCGAGGGGCGATGGGGGTGGAACGGGGCCCAGAGATTGATGCGGTGCATGCAGAGGTGGAAGCAGCCCTGGTTACGCAATGAGGCGGGAGGCTGGCAGACAGAGGGGAGGGGATGGGGAGCTGCCAGTGTTTCGTTTGGGGGGCCAGCTTGTGCCCTAATTTACCTGAATTTAGGTCAGCCAGCCGACCCACAACGCGGTGACTTTTGATGTGCAGGAAGCGCTGCCGCAAGCCCCCGCTGCCGGCCTGCCTTGGGACTGGCACCGCCGGCCGCACGGCGGCCCCACCATCACCGTCAACCGGCACCCCAGCTTGCAGGGGGGGCTGGAGAAGCGCAGCAGCGGGCTGCCGCCGCGGGCACCCAGCGAGCTGGGAGCGGTCAGCTAACACCCGCCAAGGACTGTTGGCAGGGTGGAGGGAGCCGAGGAGGATCAGCAGCCCGAGGCAAGATGGCAATCAGGTTTGGATCATCTATTGATGGGAAAGGAAGCATTGCTGCCGCACCTGTCGCCACCTGCCACATCACCATGTAAAACTGCTCAGGACGAGGAGCTGGCTGGCAAGCGAGCGTTGTTGCCGGGTGCAGCAGGGCCGCCAGCGACTGCGCCAGCCAGCGCTGCAGCCGCTCACGGCGCCCGGCCCCGCAGCTGACTCTTCTGTGGCCTGGGCTGCACGTTACACGTGCGCTTCAGCCGCCGCTGGCAGCACGGGGCAGGCGAATCCCGGCAGCCGCTGAAGCCAGGCAAAGAGCGCCACAGTGCTCTGCCTCTGAACAGAGCTGAGGCAGCACCAACGCCGCCCTCCCAGCGCAGCAGCAGCACCCAGCAGTACACCAGGGGGTGCCAGCTTGAGAGGTGATTGCGTCCTGAACGCACAGGTGTGCGCCTTGCACTGCAACCACCCTCATGCACATTTTCCTCAACTGCCTGCATCCGAGAAGCCTCTGTGCACGCTCCCTCGTGCACTTTCCGCGGTATCGCGCTGCCACGACCTGTACTGATTTGTGTCACACTCTTTACAATTGCATCGCAGTCTGTTACATGCACTGTGATTGCCTTGGTGAAGGCTTCCTGAAATTGCTGATGCCCCAGGGGCAGGCGGGGCAGCACCCGCCGCCTTCGGCGGAGCGGCTCACACGCGGAAGGCAACGAAGATGAGGAGGGTCAGCACTCCGAGAATGATGCACCTGGGCTGGGTTTTTACTGTGAGCATGGTGATCCAATACAGGGCCTGGCCGCGGGGGGTTTTGAACAGCCAGAACAGCATCATCCTGAGCGGCCCGCCCGCCTCTGCCAGTTCTGCGGTGAGAGCATACGGCAACGGCGGAGGGAAGGCGAGGGCGTGCCAGTACTGGAACCAGTACAGCGCTTTGTAGTGGACAAAGATCACCATGATGGCGGCGATGGTCATGGCAGGGCTGGGCACCAGGGGCAGCGTGCTGCAGGCGGCTAGCACCTGCCGGGGCCAGCCAGTCGGGGGCATATTTATTGGCTGAGCAAGGGGCACGTGGGATGCTCAAGGGGCGCATGCAGCTGCGTAGTGCAGTGGACGGTACAAGCTGGTGGCTTCCTAAACGCCACGCCTTCGGCTTGTTATCTTCCTCCCTTTCTTTATGTGTAATAGGAAACGGCGCAGCTGCAGGGTGGAATTGGCGGTGCGAGCAGGGGCACCTCTCACCTCGGCCACATGGCTGCCGCCCGTGAGCCAGCTGGCCACAGCCTCGACCCTGGGCGGCGCGTGGAGGGTGGCCAGGTAGGCTACTGCCACGTACCGGGCGAGCATAGTAATCCCGTAGAAGCCTGCAGGAGGGTGCGGGAGGCACCAGGCGGTGGCCGCCGCAGCCGTTGAGGGAGCAAGCCAGATGGTGCAGCCCTATTACCAGCGGGCGGTGTGGATGGTAGGCAGCACCTTCACTTCGGGAAGGCGCAACGTGGGGGGCATTTGCCCTGGAAAACAGTGCAGCGCTGCATGCCGACCCCTCTCCCCCTCCTGTGGCTTGGTACGCACCAATGCGGACCACCGTGCTTGGCAGCTTGCTGCGCTGGGTGGGCGGGTCGTCAGGCAGTTCAGGTGGGTCCACAAACACCAGGTTGGCCAGCAGCAGGAAGGGGGCCAGCAGCGCCGTCACCTGCAGGCAGCGCAAGGGAGCAGCGCGACGAGAGGGAGGGGAGGGGCGGGTGGGTCGAGCATGCACGCCAGCGGGCACTATGGCATGTGCGGGCAGCTGCCAACCCCCATGTTCATGCTCATGTGCTCACCACCAGTTGCACGAGTCGGCGCACACCGTTTGGCGGCTCCTCATCAGGCTCCTGAGATGGCTGCCGCGGGCTTGACCACCTGCCAGAGGAGGCAGCAACCGCCACCCTGGGCGGTGCCACAGCAGGCTGGCAGCGGCGGCGGCCGAGGCCGGTGCAGTGCCGCCCAGGCCGCTGCCAGCAGGCTGCGGCGGGAGCGGCTGGTAGCGAGCGCTGTGTGCGCTGATGCGGCAAGGGCGCCGCCGACAGGGCTGCTTGAGCGAGCATTTGGCCCCAGAACGCAGGGCCGGCCGGAAAGAGGGCCCGCTCGAGCGGCGTGAGCACTCTGTGTCCTTTCGGGATCGACAAACGATTGCAAAAGCGGCAGGCGCTGCCGGCGCAGTGCTGACGCGGGTTTTGGGCACAGCGCTGTCAGCGCGCCCCGGGGCGCCCGACCTGCCCCGCCCCGCCCGCTCCCCCGCCTTGGGCACAGCGCTGTCAGTCCGCCCGCCCGCCTAATGTGTGTCCTCTTCCTGATATTCCACCAGAACTTGGCACTTCTTCCATTCATCACAAGCTTGTCAAGGCATCAAACACACCATGCACTCCAGACAGCACAAGGGCTGCCAGCACGGATGAGGGAGGGAGGCGACGAGGTACGGCAGCCGAGGCAGCTGCAGATGGCACCAGAGCGGTTCAGCAAGGCAAAGGAAGGACTGCTGCAGCATCTGTCGCCAAATCGTCACACAGACACCATGAAATACGGGAAGACGAGCTGGATCACAAGCGAGCTCGCTGCCAAGCGCGGCAGGGCTGCCAGCGACTGCACTGCTGCAGCCGCTCACGACGCCCACACCTGCTGGTGCAGCCCCGCAGCCGGTACACTTGCGCTTCAGGCCCGCTCCCACAAGCAGCCGGGGTCAGGCAACTCCCAGAAGCAGCAGATGAAGCCAGGCAAAGCGGGCCACACAGCCTCTGAGCTCTGATCAGAGCTGCGGGTGAGGGGCAGCACCAGCGCCCTCACAGCGCTGCAGCAACACCCAGCAGTGCGGCATCAGAGTGCCAGCTGCGGGCTTGGCGGGTCATGTGCCTGATAGTCAGGCGGGCATAAACCGTTGTACGCCTTGTACATCAACCACCCTCATGCACATTTTCCTCAACTGCCTGCATCCGAGAAGCCTCTGTGCACGCTCTCTCGTGCACTTGCCACTGTACCGCGCTGCCCCACGCTGTACTGACTTATGTCACACCCTGTACGATTGCAGCGCAGCCTGTTACATGCATGGTGATTGGCAGGATGGAAGGCTTCCTAATCGTGCTGATGCCCCTGGGGCAGGCGGGGCAGCACCCGCCGCCCTCGGCACAGCGGCTCACAGGACGAAGGCAACGATGTGGAGGCAGATTAGCAGTCCGAAAATGATGTACCTGGGCTGCCTGGGTACGGTAATAATGGTGATCCAATACAGGGCCTGGCCGCGGGGGGTTTTGAACAGCCAGTACAGCATGCTCCTGAGCGGCCCGCCCGCCTCTGCCAGTGCCGCGCTGAACGCATACGGCACCGGCGGGGGGAAGGCGAGGGCGTACCAGTACTGGAACCAGTACAGCGCTTTGTACTGGACAAAGATCACCATGATGGCGGCGATGGTCATGGCAGGGCTGGGCACCAGGGGCAGCGTGCTGCAGGCGGCCAGCACCTGCAGGGGGCAGCCAGGCGGGAGCAGATCCATCGGCTGAGCAAGGGCACGTGGGATGCTGGAGGGGCACAGGTTCGTGGTGCAGGTGCGGGTGCAAGCCAGGGCACCTCTCACCTCGGCCACACGGCTGCCGCCCGTGATCCAGCTGGCCACAGCCTCGACCCTGGGCGGCGCGTGGAGGGTGGCCAGGTAGTCTACTGCCACGTACACGGCCAGCATAGTAATCCCGTAGAAGCCTGCAGGAGGGTGGGGGAGGCACCAGGCGGTGGCCGCCGCAGCCGTTGAGGGAGCAAGCCAGATGGTGCGGCCCTCTTAGCAATGGAGGGAGCGGGCAGTGTGGATGGCAGGCAGCACCTTCACTTCGGGGAGGCGCAACGTGGGGGGCATTTGCCCCGGAAAACAGTGCAGCGCAGCATGCCCCACGCCTTTCCCCGCCCCTGTGGCCGATACACACCAAATTGGACCATCGTGCTTGGCAGCTTGCTGCGCTGGGTGGGCGGGTCGTCAGGCAGTTCAGGTGGGTCCACAAACACCAGGTTGGCCAGCAGCAGGAAGGGGGCCAGCAGCGCCGTCACCTGCAGGCAGGGCGAGGAGAGGGAGGGGAGGGGCGGGTGTTTTAGATATGCACATCTGCGTTGTACGGCGACTGCGGTGCAACAGCAGGTTTGTACCAATGCACATCTGCGGGCACTCTTGCATGTGCGGTCACCTGCATGCTCATGTGCTCACCACCAGTTGGACGAGTCGGCGCACACCGTGTGGCGGCTCCTCATCAGGCTCCTGAGATGGCTGCCGCTGGCTCGGCCACCTGCCAGAGGAGGCAGCAACCGCCACCCTGGGCGGCGAGACAGCAGGCTGGCAGCGGCGGCGGCCGAGGCCGGTGCTGCGCCGCCCAGGCCGCTGCCAGCAGGCTGCGGCGGGAGCGGCTGTAAGCGAGCGCTGTGTGCGCTGATGCGGCAAGGGCGCTGCCGACAGGGCTGCTTGAGCGGGCATCTTGGCGCCAGACTGCACGGTCGACCCGATATGAAAGCAGGCTGGAGCGGCGTGGCCAACCTGTGTCGTGTCAGGATCAGCACACGTAATTGGCTAGCTTCGAGCGATCGGAAGGCGATAGGAGCTGCCGAGGTAGAGCTGACACGGGTTTTGGGCACAGCGCTGTGAGCGCACCCCGCCCCAACCCTGTGCAGGTGGGCACTGCACAGTGCCCACCTGCCTCACATTAATGTCTTTCTTCTTGGCTGGTGTTTCACAAGTCCATCCTTCGTGTCATTCTCGCAACACGTGCAAGGCATCAAACACACCATGCACTCCAGACAGCACGTGGACTGCTAGCAAGGCGGAGGGAGCCGACGAGGTACGGCAGCCGAGGCAGCTGCAGATGGCAGCAGAGGGCTTCAGGAAGGCAAAGCAAAACATGCTGCAGCATTGTCGCCACCTGCCACATCACCACCATGTAGCGCAGGTCGAGGGGCTGGCTGGCAAGCGAGCTCGCTGCCAGTTGCGGCAGGGCCGCCAGCCAGCAATGCCACCAACCCTTCTGTGGCCTGGTCTGCATGGTACAAGCTCGCTTCAGCCACCGCCAGCGGGAGCAGGGGACAGGGTAATCCCCAGCAGCAGGTAAAGCCAGGCAAAGCGGGCCACACGGTCTCCCAGCTCTGATCAGAGCTGCGGGCACCCGGGTGTGGGGCAGCACCAGCGCTGCAGCAACAGCCACCAGTGCGACAGGGTGCCAGCTGCGGGCTTAAGAGGTGATACACTTGATAATCCAGCGAGCACATGTGTGCGCTTTGTGCTGCGTTGCCCCTTTTGACCTTTACCTCGACTGCCTGCATTCCAGAAACCTCGCTCTCTCGTGCATGTGCCACTGCTCCGCTCTGCCCCACCCTGTACTGAACTGTGTCGCACCCTCTACAATTGCATCGCAGTCTGCTAAACATTCTAGTAGTACAATGTCATGCTCTGTGGTTGGCATGATGAAAGCCATCCTATGAAGGCTTCCTAGTCATGCTGATGCCCTGGCCAGGGGCAGGCGGGGCAGCACCAGCCGCCCTCGGCACAGCGGCTCACACGAGGACGGCAACGCAGGTCACCACCGCAAGAATGACAGACCAAGTCTGCCCACCTGCGTATGAAACCGTGACCCAAAACAGGGCCTGGCCGCGAGGGCTGAACAGCCAATTGAGCATGCTTGTGATCGGGCCCGCCGCCCCTGCCAGCGACGCGCGGCGCGCCACCGGCGGGGGGAAGGTGCGGGCGTGCCAGTAATGAAACCAGTAGAGCGCTTTGTACTGAAGGAAGATGACCAGGATGGCAGCGATGGTCATGGCAGGGCTGGGCACCAGGGGCAGCGTGCTGCAGGCGGCTAGCACCTGCGGGGGGGCAGCCAGGCGGGAGCAGAGCCATCGGCTGAGCAAGGGGCACACGGGCGAAGGCTTCGAGAGGCGCAGGGGCGTGGTGCAGTTGGCATACGGCGATAAGGGGCAGCTGCAGGGTGGGGTTGGCGGTGCGAGCCAGGGCACCTCTCACCTCGGCCACACGGCTGCCGCCCGTGAGCCAGCTGGCGGCAGCGTCCAACCAGGGCGGCGCCTGCAGCGTGGCCAGGTACGCTACTGCCGCATACGCGGCCAGCGTGGTAATCACGTAGAAGCCTGCAAGAGGAGAAGAGGGCATAAGGAGGTGGGAGACACAGTCGACGTGTCTGGTCTAGTCTAGCCTAAAAACTGAGTCATTCTGCCGTTAGGCATGCTAAGAGAGCTCAGGTGCCCGCGGCCGGTGAGGAAGCAAGCCAGGAATTGCGGCTCTTCGACAGTGTGGAGAGCGAGCAGCGGACCTACCAGGCAGCACCTCACTTCAAGGAGCGGCAGCGTGGGGCAGATGCACCAAAAGCAGTGCTGCCCCACTACTCTCCTTGCCCCTGTGGCCGGGTACACACCCAATTGGACCACTATGCCTAGCAGCCTGCTGCGCTGGGTGGGCAGGTCTTCAGGCAGCTTGGGGGGATCCACAAACACCAGACTGGCCAGCAGCAGGAAGGGCGCCAGCAGCGCCGTCAGCTGCGGGCAGGGCGAGGAGAGGGAGGGGAGGGGAGGGTGTGTCCAGCATGCACATCTGCGGGCACTCTTGCATGTGCGGGCAGCTGCCAACCCCCATGTTCATGCTCATGTGCTCACCACCAGTTGGACGAGTCGGCGCACACCGTGTGGCGGCTCCTCATCAGGCTCCTGAGCTGGCTGCCGCTGGCTCGGCCACCTGCCAGAGGAAGCAGCAACCGCCACCCTGGGCGGTGCGGCAGCAGGCTGGCAGCTGCGCTGGCCGAGGCCGGTGCGCCGCCCAGGCCGCTGCCAGCAGGCTGCGGCGGGAGCGGCTGTAAGCGTGCGCTGTGTGCGCTGATGCGGCAAGGGCACCGGCAACAGGGCCGCTTGAGCGGGCATCCTGGCGCCAGAACGCACGGCCGGCTCGAAAGAAGGCCCGCTCGAGCTGTGAGTCGTTGCAGGGTCTCTGCACCCGAAAACTGCCGTCTCCGAGTGATCGACGAATGCGATGGCTCTGCCGAGGTCGAGCGGGTATTGGGCACAGCGCTGTCAGCGCACCCCACCCCACCCCGCCCCGCCCCGCCTGGCCCGCCCGCCTCAGAGTGATGGTGTCCTCTTCCTGATGTTCCAGAACTTGGTACTTCGCCCATTCTTCACAAGTATTGCAAGGGATCAAACACACCATGCACTCCAGACAGCACATGGACTGCTAGCAAGGCGGAGGGAGCCGACGAGGTACGGCAGCCGAGGCAGCTGCAGATGGCAGCAGAGGGCTTCAGGAAGGCAGAACAGAACATGCTGCAGCAGCTGTCGCCACCTGCCACATCACCACCATGTAGCGCAGGTCGAGGAGCTGGCTGGCAAGCGAGCTCGCTGCCAAGTGCGGCAGGGCCGCCAGCGACTGTGCCAGCCAGCGCTGCAGCCGCTCACGGCGCCCGCACCGCTGGCGCAGCCCCGCAGCCGACCCTTCTGCGGCCTGGCCTGCGCGGTACACGTGCGCTTCAGGCCCCGCCAATAGCAGGACCTGTAAGCAACACCGTCACGACGCTTCTGCCAGGAGCATTGGGGCAACTGCGCTGTGCTGTGGCGGCAGGTGGCGGGGCTACCGCCATCCAGCCTCATCTCTCAGCGCTCGCCGCTCTCAAGTCGTACATTTGGCCTCCTCAAGCGCCAGACAATATCCAGCTGCCTCGCACGCCTTGGAGAGCGCTAGCAACTCGAAGTGCACAGTCTTTGCCCGCCAGCCAGCGGCCCTCTCATTCTGAACATTAACGACAATGCAGCAAGTCAGCAGTGTCAATTGCCGCTCGGCGCAGCTGGGCCTGGTTGTAGGCTTGCAGCGCCGGCCCAGCCGCGCGGGGGCTGTTCGCAGCGGCGTGCAGCGCACGCCAATCGCGCAGCAAGGCCAGCAGCTCCCCTCTGCAGCGGCTTCAGCCGCATCACAGGCAGCAGCTGGAAGCGGCAAGCCGGCGGCGGCGAGCGGCGGCAGCGACCGCGCAGCGGCGGCTACTCTGTTGCAGCGCATGGTTGCCACCTGCAGCCTGGCCGACCGCAGCACGCTGCTGCTGGCGGCCACGCTGACGGGCGGCCTGCTGCTGGGTGCTGCCGCGGCGGAGCCGGCGCTGGCGGTGCACTTTGCCGCCGACCCGCACGCCGCCACCGGCGCAGCGCCCCAGCTGCTGGGTGAGCTGGCAGAGAATGAGGACTTCTGGGGCAACGTGCTGCGCTACGTCTCCTACTTCTTCTCAGTGCTGCTGGGAACCGCGTACATTGCCATCAAGCCGCTCATCGAGCTGCTCAAGCGGCCCACGACCGCCGTGTTTGTGGTCGCTGGCGTGGGCAGCCTCGTCTGGTTCGTCTCCTTCACTGTCCAGGTGAGCCAGGAGTTTGCTTGTGTCTGCACGTGCACACGTGTGTGGTCAAAGTGCAGCGTAGCTTGATGCGTGGGCATGCTGCTTGCTGTGTGAGCCAGCAGGCGTTGGGGCATGCTGCCGTATTCCAATACCTGCCTGCTCTCCTTGTCCCCACCAATGTCACTCGTCCGCTCCCCCTAACGGACATGCCGCCCCGCCTAACCGCTCTCTCACTATTTCTCCATACGTCCGCTCCTGCCTGGCAGGCCATGCTGGGCATGAACGACACCATCGACTTCACCGCCTCCTCCATCGTCACCCCCATGTGAAGCCATGTCTCTGCTGCGCCCGTCATGTGAAACCCCCATGTCAACCCTCAGCGGCACCCCCACCCGCCGAGCCCTGGGGCCACCCGCTGAGCAGTTGGTGTCGGCGCCGTATGCACCAGCACAGCCTGAAGAGACGGCCTGTGAGCTTGGAGCTGCCCGCATGACTGCCCAGCAGAGTCCCATGTCTGCTCGCCTCATCAAACACACCCAAACAACGCACGCCCTCACTGCACTGCTGGCTGCTTGCACGTCTCTGATCCTGACCAACCTGCCCTGTGAACGACATCCTGCGCAGCAAGCCGCCTCAGCCTCCATTCTTTGTCCCTGCCACCTGCAACAGCTGCGCACCCAGCTGTGCTGTTCACCACCTGGCCGCCTGCAAGTCTGCACGTCGCAAAAGGTCGCTTGTTGCAGTGTGTTGCTGTGCACACCTGGCGGTGCAGAGAGTGGGACTGGAAGGGAGGGGTCGTGCCGCCGGGAAGGAGGAAAGGAGGGAGCTGAAATGACAAAGGGGGAGTGGCCTCAAATGGCTACTAGGCTGCTGCCGTCGCTGCCCGGCCCACAGGCAAGGGCTGGGTGGCACCCGGGTGCAGAGCCGCGCGGTGCTGCCGCAGGCTGCGTGTTGCGCATGCTCCACCCCCCAATGGCAGCTGCTGCCGTGCTGCCGTCGCTGCTGCTGTCAGTGCTGTGGAATGGGGACCCGAGGTGCTGCGGCATGGTGCTGCTGCGCCGCAGGGCGCCGCCCTCCCCCGCTGCAGCCAACACAGCCGGCTGCTGCAGTTGCGCGCTAGCAGGCGCTGCGCGCGGCAGGGCTTCAGTGCTTGGGGTTGACGAACTGCAGCAGTGTGAGCGTGCGGAGGCAAGGCAGCGGGTGTGGTGAGCTTTGGTGCCGCCAGCGCAGCCTGCCAGCACCCATGTGTACGAGGTGTACCGCTGAAGGCCACGTGCACGGCCCCCATCACTCATCCAGCGAGACAGAGCGGCTGCGCTCTCACCTTGCTGTTCTTCACATCCTCGTCTGCAGGAGCCAGATCCATGCATGACAACAAGGGGAACAACATAGGTCAGGTCTATGCAGCGAGCACACAGCCGCGGAGGTGCGGCCACCCTTGTTGGAGGGTGCTGCCAACAGCAGCTCGTTGGCTGCGCTTGCGCTTGCCAACCGTCGGATGAATGCCTGACCCAGCTGCGCCGGTTATGCTATGGATGTCTGGATGTAAACCCATCTGACAGCATGAACCTCTACTAGACTGCAGCTTCAGCAAAGGACACGCAGCCAGAGGGCGGGCGGCGGCGCACCCGTCACGCTGCCAGCAATCTTGACAAAGATGTAGCCGGTCGTGGAGAAGCCCAGCACAAACGGCCACCTGCAGAGCACCAGGAGAGGTTTCAGCACGAGCACGCGCAGAGCAAGCGTTCCCAAGTGAGCAGCAGACCCGCGCCGGCTTCCGACCCGCCCGCCCCTCCTCACATCTCCTTCACGCTGCGGGTGATGGTAGTCACCGCTGGCTCCGTGCTGATGGGCGGCGGAGGGAACTTGGCTGCCGCCTGAGCGAGCCGCGCTGCCGTGGGGAACATGGTGCAGGTCGGTGAAAGCCAAGGAACGACGCAACTACGCTGGCAGCAGGCTGATCGGAGACCGCGCGGCCCAGGGTTTGCCGAGGGGGCCTGCCAAGTGTGCTGCCTTGCTGGCGGAGGGCGGCCGCCGGCAGAGTGAGCCTCTCCTGTTCATAGCACCTTGAGTACTCCCCTGATGAAGGCCACTTTATACTTATGTTGGGCAGCTTGAGGTTAGGGTGGGGAATGACCAGGACTGAACACCTGGAGAATGACAGTACTAGTTGCAGCTGATGCTTGAAGCTGTTCCTTTCATAGCGTGACGCTCTCCGATTGCCGCCATGCGATTACAGCAGGCAAGGGTGCAGCCAAAAGCAAGATACAGGTCACTCAGGATTGCGCCTGCATGTCCGCTCAGGAGATGCTGGCCTCTGCCAGGGTGGCCGCGGTCACAGCGCCTGCGCTGGTCATCATGGGCCGCCCCGCAAAGCCCGCCACGCGGCCGCCGTCGGTGGCCAGCAGCGGCGCCACCTCCTCCCACATCTTCTTCTTGTCCACCTGAGGGGAGCCAAGAAACGAAGGGTCAAGGAGGTTTAGCATGAGTGCAATTCACAGGGGGGGAATGCAAGTGACAATGGTAGGCAGCGTGCATGCGTGTATCAAGCGGCATGTAGTCAAGTCGGCTTGATTTCACGCACACAACACACACAACTCTGCCTCACCGCAGCAGCACTGGCCCGCGCCTGCTCAAGAAAGTTTGGCTCCCCCTCCTGCCACCCATCCCCAGGTAGCCACCCACCCACCTGGTTGGGCTTTGCCGGCTCCCCCTGCTCCGCCTCCTCGCCAAACCAGCAGCGCTCGCCCAGGGCGGCGCCCTCGGGCGGGCACAGCGGCTCCACCTCGGTGTGCTCCGCGTTGCTGGCGCACAGCACCATGCCGTGGCTCTTGACGCCGCGCATGTTGCGGGGCTTCAGGTTGGCGATGATGATGACGGAGCGGTCCTGCAGAGGGCGGATGGGGGGAATAGATAAATGCAGAGGACAGGTGGTGAGAAGAGGGGCAAAGGTTGAGCCCCACACTTCTTCTTCCCAGGACCTTCAGCTCCGCTCGCAGCACAGCCCCCGCCTGCGCTCGTGCCCTCCATCCTGCCTGCCAACCAACAGCTCTTTGTGATCAAACAGTTCTCCACCCCCACGCACCCACGCATCTCCTGCCAACAGCATGCACTCGACTCAAGCCACATGACCTCCCATTTGCCCTCCTGCTTTCCCTCACCCAGCCAGCACTCACCTGCACCTGCTCCGCTAGCACGTGCCTACCTTTCCAAAGCAGGAATTCAACCCAAACAACCATTCGTTAAAGATAGATTTGTTGCAAGCACCGCTGATGGTTCTCACCTGCATCTGCTCCGCTGGCGCGTGCTTGCCTCCCCACAGCCCTGAATTCATCCCGATACATAATCTGAGAGACAACACGGTTGCAAGCACCGCTCATCTGCTCACCTGCATCTGCTCCAGCGGCACGTACTTGACCAGGCCGCTGACAATCGTGCGCGGCCCCTCCGCCTCCCCAATGTCAATCTGCTCCACATACAGGCTGTCCGCATCCGGGTGCTTCTCCACAGACACGATCTTGCCCACACGGATGTCCATCTTGGTCACATCGGGCACAGCAGCAGCGGCAGCAGCGGGGGCTGCAACCAGGAGAAAGGGGACATGGCGGCGGCGGGCCAGTGGGTGTGCGAAGGGGCGGCAACCACAAGTGTGCAGCTGCAGTGTGTAGAAGCTGAAAAAGAGATGCATGGCAATGTGTGAAATGCTGCGTATGTGATGGAGAGGCTCACCAGCGGCCTCTGCCTCAGCGGCGGCCAGCACTGTCCGCGAGGCGGCGGCACGGCGCTGCAGCTGCTGCTGCGGTTGCCGCAGTGCCGCGGGGGCCCAGGCGGCCTTCAGGCTGCGCAGGGCGGGCTGCATGGGCGCCGCCACCATGGAGCGGCAGACGCGGGCTGCCTGGCAGGCCATTTTGGCGGAGGGGAGTGGTGGGGGGAGTGGCAGAGGGCGGCACCTGAGCGGCTGGGCACGGCGCGGCACAGAGAAGAACTGAATAGCACGAAGATTACGCTATGCTCACCCTCAACGCGTACTGACTATGCTCACAGCAGGATGAGGGCCCATCGTCGCCACGCTGGATGGGGACGTGGCGACTTTGCAGCAAAACCCGAACGATTTGAGCCTGCATTGATTTTAGGGCGATCCAACAGCAGCCATGCGTGGATTGCAGCAGCTGTTGAAGCTAAGGAGCCTGCTCTGCAATGCAGGGCCTCTCAACGAGGTGACGGCGTTTGGGCAGGCGGTACCAGCCCTCACTCAGCTCATGCAGCTGAGAGGGGTGAAGAAGCAGGCTAATGAGGTGCGCGGGATCCTGGCAGGCGCCTGGGTAGGTCTGCCGCCGCCGCCGCCACAGGCAGCAGTCGGGGGAGCGGGACCATCGCAGGCTGTCAAGAGCGGACGTCAGCTCCAAGCCGTCCTCTCCGTGCATTTCATCCCTAAACTAGGTCAATCAGCCACATAAGGAGCAGCAGCAGCCTCCACAGACAGCCTGCATCAAGCGCTTGCCAGCTGTCCCCAACCCATGCCACCTGCTGCGCCACCCCACCTCACCCACCCCACGTGTGCTGTGGCCCCCGCGAATGCGTGTCGCCAAGATGACTGCCTCAACAACCTAGCAACCGACTCACTTCCACGCTGCAGCTGCGCGTGGGCAACGTGATAGAGCACCAGGGCAAGCTGCTGCAAGTTGTGAGCCTGCAGAACCGAGCCATGGGCGTGAGTGGCCCACCGCCCGCACGCCCGCGCCGTCATGCCTGCCTGCCTGCCTGTACTTCTGCACTGCTGCAGTCACCATTGCTGCGACTGCTGTCCTGCTCAACAGATTGCCGCTTTGCTTGACCATGCCACCGACGCCGACACCTCTGCACTGCACTGTGTCTTCTGCGGCGTGCGCTGGGCGGCGTCTACTCTGAGCTGCGTGACCCCCAAGCTGTGCACACGGCCCACGCTGCTACCCCCTGCACTCTGCTGCACCCTGCAGCGCCAGCTGGGCAACGTCAACCTCGAGCTGCGTGACATCGTGACCAAGGCCAAGCACCCAGCCAAGTTCCGACCCTCTGACTTGGTGCAGCATGTGCGGCTGGAGGGGCGCAAGTTCCAGTGCCTGTACACCGAGGGTGGGTTGGGAGGTGGCTGTCAAGTGAGAGGCTGCACCCCGCTGTTAGGGAAGGAAGTGTAGGGGCGGGCATCCGTGTCCAGAGGGGCGCAAGCTCTAGCGCCGCTACACCGAGGGTGGGTTGGGAGGTGGGCGGTCTGGCGTGTGTGAGGGCCGTGTTCCGGTTTGTCTCAGGCCAAAGTCGGGTGCGCTCTCTGCAAGCAACCTCTCATCGCACGCAGGCAGCCAAGTGCGCTGCACTCCCACTGCTCACGCACACTCACTTCACCCACCTCCCGCCGCACACACCCTGCAGGCAGCCAGGTTCACTGCATGGACCCGGAGAGCTACGAGCAGCTGCCGGTGGACAGGTGGGTGTTGTGTTTCTGGCCCTGCCTACGCAGTTGTTGTCGCTGTTGTGGATGAAGCTGCGGGTCTGTCGCTTAGAAACACGAACAGCCGGCGTTGGACAGGTGGGTGTGGACTTGCGTGCGAGACCCTCAGCACCGATTCCCATGTCTTCTGCAGCCCTGTGGGTTAGCCGGCCTCCCTCAGCGCCCACCCTGGCCTGTGCTGCCCAGCGCTCCTTGTTGCGCCACCTGTTGGCCACTCCCTCCCACCCCCCCCTCGCCAGGGGACTGTTTAGCGTGATTGCCGATTGTTTCAGACATGTATGAAGCACCTCCGGTAGAGGCGATGACGTGAGGCTGGGTGTCCATTGCTGCCCAGCTGCCATCTCCCTGTCTGACCCTTCTTTCTTGCCATGCCCGTGTGTGGGCACAGGGAGGTGTTTGGCGAGGCGGCCGACTTCCTGAAGGAGGGGCTGGAGGTGACCCTCAACTTCCACGGCACCAGCGACACACCTGTCACCGGGGAGGTGCGCCCCCGCCCAGCATGCACAGCATGCACATGCTTTGAGAATGGAGAGGGGCACCGAAGCCCTTCCGCCTGCCTTTGTTCACCCGACTGCCTGCCCCCCCACCCCCACCTCACCAAGTGTGCAGGTGCCCAACCACGTGACGCTGGCGGTGGTGGAGGCGGCCCCCACCATGAAGGGGGAAACGGCGGCGCCCTCCTACAAGCGGGCGGTGTGCGAGGGCGGCATCGAGGTGGGGTGCCACATGGCGCATTGCCAACCGCTTGCTGGGCTGGCCTGGGCTGGGCTTGGCTGCATGCCGGGCTGGCCACGCCAGGCGGGCAGGTGGGGGGCGACCAGGGTGGTGTGGGGACGTGCGCGGTGGGAGCAGGGCTTCCGGTTTGCGCTGCCATGCACCGCCCCTGCACCCATCCCTCACTTTTCATCCGTCTGTCCACCCTCCCACCTTCCCTTGTTGCCCCGCAGATCCAGGTGCCTCCCTTTGTGCAGACGGGCGACCTGGTGGTGGTTGAAACTGGGGAGCGCACCTTTGTGCGGAGAGGCTGAGCGGGGGCTGGGGCTGCGGAACAGCAACAACCCAAGTCTGCGCTGCAAGTGCCTGCCAGCAACTTGCTCAGCCCGCCGGCATTCTGCTTCCCTCCTACCCGTCTTACCTCGTACTGCCAGTACTCTATCCCTTGCTGGACTGGCTGCCTCCCTGCGCCCGGGCTGCCTGCCCTGCTGCCCTTCGTAATATCTTCTTCCCACTTTGCTGCCTTTGCTCTTTGACTGAAGCTGTAACTGTGATTACAGGCAGGGTGAGAAGAGTGTGGCCGTGAGGTGTGTAACCCTGAGAGCTGGGGGCGAGGGGAGAGGCAGGGGGGGACATGCAGCGCAACTATGCGGAAGGGGAAGCGGGGGCAAGCGAGCACAGGGGAGGCAGTGTGGAGGTTGGGGGAGGGAGGGAGCACGCCAGCGGACAAAAGAAGGGTGGCCACTCGTGCAAGAGTAGCAGCGGGGAGAAGCGGAGAATTGGGGGGAGTGCGGTCAAAATTTTGGCACCCCAGCCAGCCATGCTGGGGCAGCGTGTGGCGGGGAGGGAGAGCGGGCTGCTGGGCCCAGGGCAGACAGCAGACGAAGAGCAGGGCAAGGGGGGTCAACAAGTCGAGGAGTCCTTGAAGAGGGAGGAGGGAGAGGGAAGGGGAGGAGGGGAGGGGAGAGGAGGGGTGTGTAGTCAAACCAGATCAGAAGAACCCAACGCAGGGAGGAGGGGGCGGTGGAGCCGGGAGAGCAGGCAGGCAAGGGAAAGAGTGTGTCTTTTTATCTTTTTTGTAAGTTGTAGAAATTCATCAGTGCTGGGGTAAGGGCAGCCCGCTCAGTGTGCGGGACGACTAGCAAGCAGGGGCTCGAGAGGTAAAAACGGGCCCAAGGACCGAGCGATGCGTTGGTGAGATGTGTGTGCAGACCCGGGCCCCAGTTGGTGTGCAATGCAAATCGCTAGTGCCGGCGGGTGGGTGCAAGCAAGCAGAGAAACAACCAAGCGAGTGTGCGTGTAAATCTCCATTTGTGTGTGGCAGGAGAGTGGGTGTAGCGCAGGCCCGGCCTGCTGCGCTCTGCGCCGCGAGCGCCCCGAAGCAGGCCGAGGCACGCGCCGTGCTGCACCCCACCGTGTCCAGTCGGGTGAAAGGAAAGCGGGCGCACAGCCCACTGGCTGGCGCCTGCTGCTGTCGTGTCACTGTCGCCGCTGGGCGTGGCGCTGACTGGTGCAACCCCTGCAAGGGGCCGCCGGCCAGTGCTACCCAAGGCAGGGAGCAGGGCACTGCTGCTCAGGCGGAGGAGAGGCTGGGTGAGGGCGGGCGGCTGCACGCCTCCTCCCCCACTGCCTCCTCCCCCTCTGGCTCTTCACCACCGCCACCTGACGCGGCGCCGTCGCCGGCGCTGCTGCTGCTGCTGGTGCCGCCGCCGCCGGGGGCGCGCCCCTCCCGCAGCGCCGCCACGGCGGCGTCCAGGAAGGCGCGCTTCACGCAGACGGTGGGGTAGGAGAGCAGGCGGGCGACGTACTGGCGGTCGGACACAGTCACGGCGTCACTCTCGAATTCCGCCAGCTGCAGGTCAGAACATGGGAAGGGGGGAGAATGTGCATGCACCATGGGTGAGAGGAGGGCGGGCCTAGCTACTGCGGTCGGGGGCACCACTGCATCACCCCCAGAAACAGACGGGTAGCAACCCATATGCTGCCGTAACCTTTGCACATGCAACCCTCTCAGCGGTCAGCAGCCTGCACTCATGACTGTCCAGCCCACCACACCCTGCATCCATCACAGCCGCCCCCACCACCACTGTGCACCCAGGCCAGCCCCGCTACAATCCACTCGCACCGTGACGAGAAGCTTGCGCTCCGGGTCTGGCGTGCCGGGCAGCGTGCGCTCGCACAGCGTGTACTCCCACCCCTCCAGCGTCACCGCCAGCCGGAACTCGGTGCGAGCAATGTCGCCCGGCAGAGACACCAGCTGCTCAGCGGGAGAAAACTTGTACCACTCGGGGCAGACCTGCGGGAGGGAGGGTGGGACGTATAAGTGTGTGTTATGAAAAAGCACGTTGCATATGATCAGGCCGCACGGCCGTTGTGCAGTGGAGAGCTTGTACCAAGTAGGGCAGATCGGCGGCGGTACAGGGTGGCATGAAGTGGGGAGCAGGTGGCATATGACCAGGCCAGTCGCCATGCCGTGGAACTTGCATGTGATCGGGCACACTCACCGCACAAACACACAGTTTGCCATGCGTTTCAGCACAAGTGATCGCACGCACCCAATGCTAGCACCCCACCCCACGCTCATCGCTCTCTCACCAGGTAATCTGGCAGGGAGGCGGCATCAGCGAATGCCGACTTGACCAGGCGGCGCGACAACCCCCTCAGCTCGTCAATGGTTGAGAAGGGGTTGAGGCGCAGGCAGTTGACGCGCACGCCGCCACCCTCGGCGTGCCAGCGCACAAAGAGGGACAGCTCGTGAGGGCAGAGGCCCTCGGCAGGGGCATCTGCAGCGGTGGGCGTGGTCGGAGCCACCGCTGCCGCTGTGGCGGTGGCGTCACTGCCACCACGCTCAGCACCCGCCGTGCTGCCGCCGTTGGCCTTGCGCCGTGTGCGCTGCACAAGGGGAAGGGTGGTGGTGCAGGGCAGGGCAGGAGGGTGACCAAGGAGCGCTTGCATGGAAGCTTTGGGCACATCTGAGCGCCGCCCGTGACAGCAAGGGAGAGTGCAGGAGCAGCACAGGCAGCTGCATCGCCAGTATCTCCAATTACATAAAGCACCGGCTTGCCAGCCGCAGCGGCATTGCCTCCCTACGCACGTGCCCCGTCACAGCCCCCGCTCAAGAGGTCCCCCACACTGCCGCCTGCACCACCCCACACCTTGAGCAGCGGCGGCGCGGGGTCTGCCGGCGAGCAGCTCTCGGTGTCGCTGCAGCTCTGCAGCCGCTTGCGGTGCCGCGTGGCGGGCCTGCAAGCCGCACGCAGCGGCTTGCTCCCTCCGCCCAGAGGCTCCATGCTGGGGGCACGGGCTGCCGGCAGTGCAGAGCAGCGCACACCGCGGCGGCGCGTCGCTCACCGCTGGCGGCGGCTGCAGAGCTGCAACCGAGCGCCGGCTGCGGCTCTTGGGCGCTCGCAAAACTGCGGTGGGAAAGTGCAGGTGGGGTGAAGGTGAGTGGTGGCAGTGAGCTCGCCAGGGCGCTGAAGTTACAATGTTGCCGTGTGCCTCTGCCTTGCAGGCAGCAGCGCCTGTGGAGGACCCACACGCCGAAACCCCAGTGCCTGGCGGGCAGCCTGTGCGGCCTTGCGGGCGACGCGCACGCTCTGACTGGGCTGTGCCTCAGCCTTGGAGGCTGTGGGAGCGACGCGGGGCGTCCAAGCAGAGTGTGCCATGCAGCCTAGCGCCCACAAGCTGTCCTGCAGCCTGACGCTTGGTTAGCGCCGCGCGTCGCAAGCCCCAATGGTCGGTCATGCCGGCAGACAGCCAAGACCGTCGCACCTGCGCCAACGCTACCGCAACGCAGGGGAAAAGCTGAGCCCACGAGCCGGGGGTCTAGAAGCGAGCTCCCTCCTGTTTCCTTCAAAGCCAAGTTCCAAACCAACGTGAATAGAGAAACGGTGGGGCATGCAGAGGCCGGGTAGTGCCCCCAGTGCCGCTCCTTGCTGCCCGTGCTGCCACCTAAAAAATTCAGGTCTCACACAAATTGGCGATCCAGTAATGCCAGTGGGTTTTCATGCTTATTAAAACTTGTTCGGCGCGCGTGCAACGCTGCCGAGGTCTCTGCACTGTCGGTCTAGGGTCCGGACTGAGCGGAGCTCTGAACTCTCGGGCAGCTCTTGGGCAATTGCTTCGGCATCAGTTTCGATCAGTAAACCGGCACGGAGCGCGCGTTCCGTTACTGAGCCAGTAGCGGCAGGCGGCAGGCGCGGGCGGGAACGGGCGGCGGCGGCGACGAGCCGGGGCAGCACAGAGCCATGTGGCGTGCGGGCACGAGGAGCAGCAGCAACCGCAACAGCCAGTCGCTCTGAACATCACTCGCTGCCCAGGAACGGATGCATCAAGGGCGTGAGTCACGTGCGTCCATCATGCAGCCGCCGCCAGGGGGCGCCCAGCTGGCGCCTCCGGTGCAGGCCTTGCTGCGTCGGGAGCCCATCATCACCCTGAGAATGGATCAAGTGGCAGAGGAGCTGCGGCAGGAGAAAGAGGAGCGGGCGCGGTCCGGCGCTGCCACTTCAACAGCATCACGCGCCCCAGAGTCTCTGCTGCGCTGCGCGGCCGCCTGCCGCTTCCTGTGCACCTGCGCGCTGGGCAGCTTGCACAGCATGGTGCGTGGGCGGACATGTAGGGTGGTTGCTTGTCGACTCTCTTTGTGAATTCCCGTATGCCTGCAGCGCCTTCTCCTTGCCTGCATTCCCCCGCCCTTCCAAACCCAGCACCCCAGCGCTGCCCGCCCCCCTTCAGGCGCCGCCCACGCTGGCAGCCGCCGAGGCCGCCTGCATACTGGCCATCTACTGGGCGGCCGTGCCCAATGCAGTGCCCACCCACAGCCGCCAGCTTCACTACAGTTTCCAAGGGTCGGCAGAAGACGTGGTCGCGCTGTCCCTGCTGCGATGCGCCAGCATCACGCTCGCGCACTGCCTGGGCTCGGGGCCGCAGTTCCAGAGGTGTGCGGCACAGCGCGCACAGCATGCACAGCGTGCCTGGGGCGGTGGGCTGGGGTGCTGCTTCTGCTGGCTGACTGGCTGGCTGCCAGGCCGGTGGCATGCTGACCCCCGTACCGCCGGTGCCCTTCCTCTGCCCCCGGCGCAACCTGCAGGCCGGCCCGCCTGACGGCGCTGCTGTTTGCCGCCGTCTCGCTGCCCCTGGGGCTGATGAAGCTGGATGCCCTGCGCCACAGCCAGTGGGAGCGCCGGCAGTGGCCTCCCTTCATTGCGCTGTACGCCGTGCACATGGCCTGCGCCGTGGCTCAAGTGCTGGCGGCGCAGGCAAGCAGGTCGGGGGGCTTGCAGCTGCTGGCGTGGCGGGGGCGCTGCAAAGTGCCACTGCGGCTTGCTTGCAAGGGGTGGCGTTCTCGCAGGGTGCCAGCGTGTTGCGGTGAGCCTTGCCACCAAGGGGTGAGAGCCCTGCTGAGCACGCTTCCCAAACAAACCTTGGCACCTGCCACGTGCTCACCAGCCTGAGCGCGGGTCCTCCCTCCCTGCCTGCCCGTGCAGCGCATCGTGAGCTGGGCGCGCAAGCGGTGGGAGCACGGGCTGGGCGGCCTGGGATACCCCTGGGAGCAGGGGGAGGACACTTGGCTGCTGGCGGGGCAGCTGCAGGCGCAGGCAGAGGAGGGGCGCGGCGGCGATGTGGGCGAGAGCGCGGCGGAGCACGACGTGCCTGCTGCCCACCTGGCGGATGCTGACAGCCGCTGGGCGCAGTGCGGGGAACTGAGGGTGCACTACAAGCTCGCCCTGCCGCTGGTGAGGGCAGGCGGTGATCGGGTGTGTTGGTGGCGGTGGAAGAGGGCAGCTGTGGCTTGCTGCGGCGCCGGCAAGCTGAGGGTTGCTAGGGGGCAAGGTGCCCTGAGGTGGTGATGCCTTGCATCGCCCCCCCAGCTGCAACAGCACTTGGAAGGCCGCTCCAGATACTCTGTTGGTGCCTCTCTTCTCTAGCACGGAAAGCATAACAACAACAACCTGCTTCCCTGGCCGCCCTGCTTGCCCGCCTGCAGGGCTTCCGCGGCACTGCCGGCGCACGGGACACCGGCATCGTGCTCATTCACTCGTTTGGCGGCGGCACCTTTGCCTGGCGCCACGTCATGCAGCCACTGGCGGACGCCTGCGGCCTGCCTGTGCTCGCGTTTGACAGGCCAGGTTTTGGTGAGCCTCAACACGAGTGGGGCCCTGCACAGCCCTTGCTGCCGCTTCACTCCAGGCCGTGAATGGACGAAACTGCTCCTGCTCATGTCTGTGCCAGCTTGCCCCTTGTGGCTGCCTGCCTTGCCCTCGTTTCCTTGCCTTCGAATCCGCCCCCCCACTTCCAACCAGCCTCCCTGGTCCCTGTTGCTTCCCCACACCTCCTGCCCTCCCTGCCCTGCCGGACCGCTTGCAGGCCTGACTGACCGCCCACAGGTGGAGCCCGGCACCCCGCTGGACGACAACCCCTACTCATTGAAGTTCCAGGCGCTGCTCACTCTGCAGCTGGCCAGCACGGTTGGCCTGCGGCGGGTGGTGCTGACGGGGCACGGCGACGGCGCCATGCTGGCGCTGATGTCAGCAGCCATGGCTGCCAGGGAGGCCGCCCTGGGCACCCCCTCCCGCCCCTCCTCGCCCACCCATGGCGGCGGCGACGGCACCTATGTCCACGACCCGCTGTCGCCGACGGCAGCCAGCCTGCCGCGCCCGCTGCCGGGCGCGCAGCAGCGCACAGCGCCGGTGCTGGCGGCGCCCTGGGGAGGGGCAGCTCACCGCCGCCGGGGGTCGGTGGGGTCGCTACCCGAGGGCTTGGACTGGGCCTGGATGAGCAGCATGCCAGAGGGTGGGCACAGCCTGCTGCAGCAGCTGCTCCGAGGGGAGTGGCCGGCCTCTATTGAACCGCGCATGGGGCCGGGCGCCACCACCGGCAGCAGCCTGATGGCCGGCTGGGCGGGTGCCCGCTCGCCGGCGGCAGCGCGGCGCCGCTCGCCGCTGCGCCCCCGTGGCCCAGCAGGGCAGGGGCAGGGCAGCTATGGTGGGGTTGGCATGCCAGCTGGCGCAGGGCAGCAGGCAGCAGGCAGCCAGCTGGAGCCTTTCCAGGAGGAGGAGGAAGAGCAGTGCGTGTCCCGGCAGCTCAGCCTCTCGCAGCCACTGCCACCACAACAGCAGGCGCAGCAGCAGCCAGCACGGCAGCAGCAGCAGGCTCAGCAGGCGCCAGCAGCCAGCGGCAGCACGGAGCATGGGGGCGGCCTCTGGGATCAGCCGTCCGGTCTTATAGACAACCCCTCGTACCTCTCGCAGCCAAGCACTACAGTGAGCGGCCAAACAGAGCCGGCGGGCGAGGGGCCGCTGCACCAGCAGTCCAGCTTCCGAGCAGAGGGCAGCTTGATTGACAACCCCTCCTTCCTCTCGCAGCCAACCAGCACGGACGGCACGGAGCTTGCGGGGGAGGGGCCACTGCACCAGGACTCGAGCTTCCAAGAGCAGGGCAGCCTTGTAGACAACCCCTCCTTCCTGTCGCAGCCGACCGCCACAGTCAGCGGCAGCGCGGAAGCAGGCGGCCTCCCAGGCCAGCATTCGGGCCTCATCGACAATGTTTCCTTCCTCTCGCAGGCAAGTGCTTGCTTGCTGCGCAGCATCTCGCCATGTCGCCACGTCTGCTGGGTGGGGTGGAGTGCTCTGTGGTTGGTGCATGCCCCGCTGCTTGATCCGGCAACTGCTCCCGTCCTTGCTGACTTGCACTGCAGCCGCCACCCGCATTGCTCCTAAGCCTGCATGCCCGACTCAATGAAGCAATCAACAAATGAAAGACTGTGACGCTGCCTGCTGCTGCGCCTGCCTGCCGCAGACGAGCGACCGGGAGCCATGGGAGCACAGCGGGTACAGCGCACAGGAGGGAGGCGCAGCACCGCCATCGGCCGCCACGAGCTGGCAGCAGGAGCAGGAGCAGCAGCGGGCGGAGCAGCAGCAGCAGCAGCACGGGGCGTGGCAGGAGGCGTGGCAGGGCGGTGGGCAGGGTGTGGGGCCAGAGGAGGATCTCAGTCTGTTGGCAACCGTGGAAGAAGAGGAGTTGATAGAAGATGAGGAGCTTGGTGAAGACCTAGAGGGTGGTAGCCTGCTGGCGGAGGAGCCACACGTCCAGCCCAGTGGCAGCCTGCTGGGCAGCATGGAGGAGGAGGCGGCGGCAGCGGCAGCAACGCACGGCACAGGCCAGCTGCAGCAAGCGCCGGCGCAGGAGCAGCAGGCGGCGGGTCAGGACGGGGCGGGGTCGGAAGAGATCAGCGGCAGTGCTGGCGGGAGCGACGTGGATGGGATGTGGCAGGCGCCGGAGGCTGTGGGCCTGATCCTGCTGCACCCAGGTGTGGGTGGGCAGTGAGGGCAGAGATGGGTTGCAAGGAAGCAGGGAGGCAGGCTTCTCAAGCAAGGTGCAGCAGGTGCAACCCAGGCTGAAACCCAAACAGCCGGCAGCTGCCTGTCTACCTTTGTTTACTGCAGGCCTATGCTGCCGCCTGCTCCCCAATGACATGTGCTGTTGATTTGCACCTTTATCTACCCATTGATTTGACACCACCCCTCGCAGACCTCTCTGGCACAGTGGCCCCCAAGTATGCTCGCGTGCTGGCGCACAGCCGCCTGGGGCGACGAGTGCTGAGGAGCCTGCTGCGCACCGAAGTGGGGGAGGTGAGGCCTCACTGCGCTGCGCTGCTATCCCCTGTTGTGCATTACGGGCACCCTGCTCTGCTGAGACGGCGAGCTTGACCACTGCACCGCCTGCATGTGCAACTGCCAGCCTGCGAGCCTGCCCAGCTGGAATGCGATTGCAATGCTGCTTCGCTGGCCTGTGTCGCAGGTGACCAACCGGCGCGCCTTTGCCGACCCTCAGCGCCACCTCACCCCCGAACTGCTGGCGCTGTACCGCCGCCCGCTGCGCGTGCTGGGCTGGGACCTCTCGCTCACCGAGGCAAGCGGAAGCAAGAGGCTCATGGGTTGCATGCTGGAATGCCAGCTGTGCAGGGCCCCATGTGTTGATACCTGGGGCCGTAGCTCCGGCCTCCCTGGTGTGCCGTGTCTCCTGCCCTGCCCCCTGCCCCTCCCCCATTTCATCTTGCTTTTGGCCCCTTGCGCAAAAGCACTCCTTGGTCTCTGTCCCTCCCATCTGCCTTGCCCCAACCCACCAACTCTGCTCCCACACCTAGGGGAGGAGCCTGGATGCGCAGTAGCATTCAACCCCTGGACCGCCCCCGGCCACCCAATTCACTGCAAGCTGAAAGCTGCCACGTCCACTTCATGCTGCCCACACCGCACCTGCAGGTACAACGACATCCACTCCTCAAAGCTGCTCCTACTGAACAGTACAAAAGCTTCACGACAGCTATGCTCCCCCCACGCAACTTGCAGGTGGCCCGCGTGCGCAACGACATCCACTCCCTGGAGCGCACCCGCCTGCTGGATGCCGTGGTGCAGGCGGGGCTCCCCGTGATGGTGGCCACAGGGGAGGCAGACCACATGGTGCCGCCCAGCGCGGTCAGCAGGTGGGGGGCAGGCGAACATTGGCGGTGGGCATGCTGCCGGGGCAAGGGTTTGCCGGTGGGGGTAGGTGGGGGTAGGTGGGACTGGGACTGAAAGGGTTGCCAGGCACAGGCATGGAGTTCCGAGGTCCCCTGCCCGGCAGGCGGAAGGAAGGGGCAGGCACAGGCGGCAGGCGCAGCGGGGCGGGGCCAAAGCGGGGATGGTACAGGGCTTGCTCCTCTCAAGCGGCACACATACACTGCCATTTCCCAGCCCCTGCTCCCCCACCCGTCCGCCTGCCCCCTGCCCTCTGCCCCCCTGCCCTCCGCCGCCCTGCAGGATAGCTGAGCGGCTGGGTGCCGTGGCGCCGCGGCTGGCGGTGCTGCCGCTGAGCGGGCACCTGAGCCACGAGGAGGCCCCCCACGTCCTGCTCGACTTCATGGCTTCCTTTGTGCTGGAGCTGGGCCTGGGAGCAGCCTGAATGGGCGCAGGGAAGGTACCATGGTACCTGGCTGACACTGGGCCTGGCACTATGCCTGTCTGTGCTAGCCCGAGCTGGGCAGGGGCCCAGACGGAGCACCCAACAGCGCACGCACTGGCCACCAGTTGCCGGCTGACACCAACCACATGAGGCAGGCACCCAAGCCCAAGCAGTGCATGATGCGTTGTAGCAGGCTGCATGTGAGGCGTACATTGGCATCAACATGCTGTAACGAACTCCGCAGTGCTCCACAGGGGACTGCTCAGTCCACCTGCCCACAGGGCTGCCATGTCAGCAGGGGGACATGAAGTCGGGAAGGCACCCCGTCCAAGCCGCAGGCTGTAGGTTCCTCTTCCACCCGAGGTGGGTGGGTTCTGCCTCCACCCTTCCGTAGGTTCCTCTTTCCATCCTCGGCCTTCCTCACGCCGATCAGAACCCGAGCCAACGTGACCGAAGCCGACACAGGAAGCCGATGCAGACGAGGGCAGCACAGAATGGCTAGGCCTAGGCCCAACCCCACCTGGCTGGCAGTGTTGCTGCTGGGTGCAGCGGCGCTGGCAGCAGCGCGCCCGCCTGCCGCTCCTGTCCAGGAGGCCGCCTGTGCCGCAAACCCCGCTGCAGAAGCCATCGCTGCTCGCTACTCGGACCACAGCCAGAGCCCCGAAGAGGCTTGTGGCACGGCAAGCAGCAGCGAGCTGGTGTATGGCACCATGTGCCCCGCCCTGACGATGGAAGTGGACCCACGTGAGTGAGGCTCCGGGTGGTTCACATGAGACAACCGCTGGTTTCTACTTCTGCACCGCACCATGGGAGGCGCTGGGGTGCGCCCTGGGGTATGAACTGGGCCGCAATGCACACACACACACACACATGCAGACGCAGCTTTCTGGGCCGTTTTACGGGGGTGCCGCACGTTCGTGCGAGCACAGACTTGCACTCTCTTTGTCTCGCCCTCATGCACACGCTTGGACGCACCTGTGTGTGTAGCCAACAAATGCCGCTGCCCTTTGTTGATGCTCCCGCCGCCCCATCCAGAATCGCACAGGGCATTCGAGTGCCTGGGCGGGGGGTGGCAGGTGGTGCCAGAAGGCACCAACGTGACCATGACCGGCGGCGGCTTCACTGCCACCCTGCCGTACCAGGGTGAGAGCTGCCAAAATCGATGCTGTGGTGCAACTAACAGCACAGGGCGTGGCCACTGGCATGAATGGCATTACCAACACCATGTTTGCATGTGCATGCATGTATGGTTTGCGACAGGCGCACTGGCAGGTGGCCAGCAGCACAAGGCCGAGCTGTGATGCATTGAACCCCATGTTGGTGTGCGCCTGCCCAACAGTTCCCGTCCACTGCTGCCTGCCTGCCGCCCGCCGCTGTGGCCTGGCGCGCCTGCAGCCTGGCAGTCAATTACCAGAACCACGATACCCTTTTACGGAAAAGGTAAGCAAGCGCCACCTTGCGTGCACACACAGTCGTCAAACTCGAATGAGGCAGCCATGCTTAGGTAGCTTTGATGCACTGCTAGCGGAGGCTGGCGGGCCGCCAGCAAGGCGTCGGTGCGTGTGGAAAGAGGAGAGGACACAAGAAGGAGGGGGTGTCACTTTGCATGTGTGTGCTGTGCAGGCGCCCAGGTGGGCTGGGTGGAGCTTGGACTCTTAGAATCCACCGCTTATGAAGACCCTGCGTCTGACTTTGTGGCCATCCGGTACCCAGGTGCGTGCAGCATCCCCCTGACAGCCTGGCAGCACTGGATGCAAGCCCCATCGACATCGAGCCCCGCTGAGCAGCCACCAGAGGTACCACACCAAAGAAGAAGGATGTATGTCGGTGACATCAAACCGCGGCGTGATGTACAGTTGGTTCCAAAACAGCCGGGTTGAGTCAAGCCAAGCGCGCCGGGCGCCGCGCCTTGCCGTGCCTGGCACTCTCCATGACTCCCTCAGTGGCACACCTGCCTGCCTGCCTGGACCCTAACACTCCCTGCCTGCCTGCCTGCCTGCCTGCCTGCCTGCCTGCCTGCAGCCCTGTTTGCCGACGTGTCAAAGATGGGCATCCCACCCGTGTTCTACACCACGCGCACCCACGCAAAGGGTGGGCCTCAGCCGGCGTCTGGCTGCCAGGAGGGGCGCGAGTGGTCTGGGCCCTACTCAGCGACCTACACTTTCTGGACGTGCTGAGCGCCAACCCGTGCAGCTGAAGTCCTGTGAGCAAGGGCAACGCGAGCGGCGGGCACGTGCCCAGCTGCTACAGGAGCGCCGCCCATGTGGGGTGGCGGGACGCATCTTCCATTGCCTCCGCCATGTCAGCACCATGCCAAATACCTGAGATATCTCCCCGCCCTCGCCTTGCCCTGCGGCCCCTACCGCCCAGCCCCCGCCTCGTGGTATGCTTGTACCCAATGCCGCCGCCCCCGCCCCTTGCCCTGTACATCATCGTCCGGGCTGCCCCGCTCACGTCTCACTCACGGCACCCACGCTCTACCCCGCCCCCCTGCCCCATTAGCCTCTACGGCATGTCTCTGCTGCCTTGCTTGCCCAAGTCTCCACATAGCTTGCTCAAATCTCCAGCCCACACTCTGTTATGCCTGTCACCTAAGCGCCTGAACAAGCGAGCTGGGAGGCTGACATGGCAGGCTGACGTGGCACTTGTCTGTACCAGTGTGGTGGGCTGTTGTTGATTACAATCATGTGTTGTAAGGGGACCACGGCCCTCCTCCCTGCATGACAACACCGATGTCAGTATCGGCGTTCGGGCAGTTCAGTGCACTTTGGCGCTGTTCAGAGCATACCAGCGCCATTCCGGCACCACCGGTGTCGGGTGTGGATGGGAGCAGATGTGGAGGCGCAGCCTGTCGGTGCCTGTGTGCGTATTCGGCTGCTGTGCCATCACTGATGCCTGGCTGCGGGTGGTTGCTGTGAGCACATGCCAGCAGTTGGAGTACATGCAAGCGACAATGTGGCGGGGGCGAGAGTTGTGGGGTTGACAAGCCCCGCTAGCAGGATGCCATACAGCCGCAGATGCCAGCGGGCGCCAGGTCAGCAAGTTTCCCCTGCACACGCGCAGCCAAGTGGGCCAGTTCATGCAGCCGAGGCTTCCCACATTGCCACGCTGCTGACCCTGACATGAACAGGTTATCAGTCACTTATTTCTGATAGACTGGCACCAAGCGCTGACCGCCATCTGCCCCAGCCCCAGGCCAGCTAACTGGTAAGTCGAGTTGCCAGCCGCTGGGGTGAGGCACCAGGAGCGGTGCCATCCAGGAGGGGCCCAGTGCTGCTGTGATGGCCGGCGGATTCTCCAGCGCCCCGTCACACACGGCACTAGCATACACCAGGCTCGCCACCGCCACACGCGCGTCACGCTCCGTAGCCTGGGCAGGGCAGCGCGCGCGTGTGGTGTGGGTTGCAGCAGGGTCGGGCGGGGGTGGTGCTCAGGCTGCGGTGCTGCCATCAGCATCGTGGGCAGCTGTGACAGTGGTCGTCCCCAGCTGGCTGGACGAAGCAATGCAACAGTGTGTTGATGGGATATTGCAAGATTGCAAGACAGGAGTCACCAGGCACGCACCCCAGGCCACGTACCCCGTGCGGTGAGCCGCCAGCGCCTCCCAAAACTCCTGGCCAGGGGGCCTTCAACCGTCCTGAAATTTGACTTTACGCCACACTGTTGCTTGCCCGTCAATCAATGTTCGAGTATGAGGATGCTGTCCCGGTTTCGAAGAGCCCTAACCCGCTGTACTGCGGATGTACTGCCCACAGAGGCAATCAGCACACGGGCTTCCGGTTATGAGGTTCTGGCATTGGACTTCCCAGCGCTCACCAACCGCTGACATCGGCGCAAGCACCTGCTTCATCGAGGCCACTGCAGAGCGCACAGCACATGGAGACCGACGATGGTGTGCATCAGGCTCTAAATGCTGCAGGAGGGGCGCTGGGCAGTGCGCCCGGCGGAACGGTGGAGACCTCGAGCCACAGCCGGCCACCGCTGCAGCGCTCAGCGGCAGCCTGTGCCGCTGGCCTCCGCCTGCTCGAGAAACGCAATGTGCAAGCTGTCCATGCCCTCCTCAAAACAATTCCTGCAGACAGCCAACAGCTCATCTGCCGCGTCTGCTTTGAGGAGCGGGACTCAGAGGCCGGCGGCGCGCTGCTGACGCCATGCCTTTGCTGTGGCAGCATGGCCCACATTCATGAGCGCTGCCTGAGGGAGTGGCTGCGCATGGGCCAAGCAAGCCTGAAGTGCAGGTGAGGTGCTGAAGTGTTCATCTTTCCGGGAACAGAAGAGGAGAATGGGAGTTTTGGGTGCGGCAGGCAGCGTGCGTGGTGGCAGCAGGCCGTTGCACTCTTGCATGCTTCACGCTGCTGTGGCTGCACCACTCGGCAGGTTGCCAACATCGCGCCTGGCCTCCTGCCACGCTTGCGCACACTCTCATGACGCGCCTTCCCTGCCTCCCCCCTGCAGCGTGTGCAAGGGGACCTACCGCCTGCCAGCGAGCCTGCGCAGAGAGCTGCGTGCACATCCCACCTACTCACGCA
This sequence comes from Micractinium sp. NFX-FRZ, assembly GCA_029339195.1. Taxonomy (NCBI): domain Eukaryota; kingdom Viridiplantae; phylum Chlorophyta; class Trebouxiophyceae; order Chlorellales; family Chlorellaceae; genus Micractinium; species Micractinium sp. NFX-FRZ. The sequence continues at coordinate 170,679 of JAPTJF010000052.1, read as the reverse complement.
TCCTGGCGCGGGCAGAAGCGACTGCGGCGGCAGAGAAGCGGCACCTCCAGGCGCTGCTGCTCCTGGGAGGCTTTGTGATTGGAGGGCTGGTCGGCGTTGTGTGGTCCACGCGCTCGGCGCGCCTTGCGGCGGAGCAGCAGCGGGCGGTGTGGCAGCGGCTGAGGGAGCGGATGAGGGAGCACGTGCTGGTGCTGGAGGGGCAGCTGCCAGCTGAGCTGCGCCAGCTAAGGGAGCAGCTGCCGCAGCTGCAGCAGCAGACGGAACAGCAGCTGCATGATTTGCGGCAGCTGGCCAGGCAGCGCACAGAGCTGCAGTCTGCCGCCGAACGGCTCAAGCGCCAGCTGCGCCTGCTCAAGAGCGCCACTCCTTGGGCCGGCCAGCAGATCCATCCGGAGCAGCTGGAAATGGAGAGGGTGCAGCAGCAGCTGCAGGAGGTGCAGCAAGCAGTGGCGGGTGCGGTGCCGGGCTTTCAACGGGTCGCACTCAAGACGGTGCTGGCTGAGCGGCGGCTGGCGGCGCTCGAGGGCTGGGAGACGGCCACGGGCAGGCGCCCAGCAGCGGCCCAGCGGCCGGGACGCTCCAGCCAGCAGCAGCAGCAGCAGCGGCAGCAGCGGCCGCACGGCCGCACTAGCGCGCGGGACGTGGTGGGGTGGGCGCAGGCTGCGGCTGCTGCTGCGGCGGCGCATCTGGAGCGGAAGCTGCCGAGAGAAGTGGTGCAGGCGGCGCAAGGAGCGGCCGCAGGGGCAGGGTCGCTGGCGCAAGCTCTCCTGCGCTCTGTGGCCCGCTGAGGCTGCTGAGCGACCGCATGTTTGGTGGCTCACGCCGCAATGTACTGTCCCTGCATTTCTTTGGTGCCTTGCCTGCAATTCACGTTTACTAAACCACCTGCTCGTCCCTCGTTTGGCAACTCTCTCCCTGCCCTGCATGTGACACCGTTGTGCCTTGCCCTAGGTTTCACTTCTTTTGACAGCTGCTCGTCTCTCATGGCTGATAACGTTCTTCCTGTTCTCCCTGTCAACACCAACTTGCTGCCTTGCACACGATGTGTGCTTCCTTACAGAGCAGCCCCCCAGCTGCTTGGGACCTGCCTGGGGATCCCTCAAGAAGGTCCATGCGGGATCTGCCCCAGCTGCAGCTGCCAAGCGCAGGTGCAGGGTGCACTGCACCCTGTTCACTGCAGCCGGAAGTCGGCGCTTTCCTGCAGCTCCCGCAGCCGCTTGGCCCTGATCCTGTCCTTCTCCCGCAGGTACTCCACCCGCGCCGCTGCCAGCGCCCCCTCATCCACCTGGGTGGGCGGCACAGCCAGCGGCTTGTCCTGCAGGGCAGGCATAGCATGCAAGTGAGGGGAACGGGGCATGCTGGGGGATGGGCGCGATTGCACCAGGCAGCCGTTCAAAGCTGTCTCCACCCAATGTGCCAGCCCTCAGGCGGTCAACCTCACTAAGCCAGATGTTGAGGTGGTGGACAGGGGCTGTCTGCTTGCAATGCAGGCTATGGATGCCGAGACCGGCAGCCAGAGAGATGAACACTTCCGACAGTCGACTCACCCTGGCGGAAGCGCTCCGGGGGCGAGGAGTGGTGGTCGTGGTAGTGTGCGCATTCCAAGCCTCGTTGGCAGCGGTGGCACTGCCCTCGTACCGCTGCGGGCCCAGCCCCAGGCCTGTGGCTGGCGTGGAAGGGCGGTGCTGCTGCTGCTGCTGCTGCATGGGGGGCGGATACTGCTGCCACGGCTGCTGGTACTGCCCAGCTGGCTGGGGCATCAGCGGAGCTTGCACCCCCTGCTGCTGCTGCTGCTGCAGGCCATGTTGGCCGCCCTGCTGCAGCTGGCTATACTGTGCATGCCCTGGCGCCGGGCCTGGCTGCATCATCAACTGGTACTGCAGGCCGTACTGCAGGCCTCCAGCTGTGACCGGCCGGGAGTGTGGATCCGGAGCCGGCGGCTGGCCACTGCCATACACCTGATACTGCTGCTGTGGCAGCTGGCCATACAGTGTCAATGGCGGCGCTGGTGGCGGCGAGCCGGGCGGCACGCCAAAATACTGGTGAATGACGGGGCTGCCGGGGGGAAGGGACGGAGAAGGTGCTGCGGGTGCTGCTGGAGAGAAGAAGGCAGAGCAGGGCGCTGGCATGGCGCCCTGCCCTGGCTGCTGCTGCTGCTGCTGCAGCTGCTGCTGCGCCACAGGCCTGCCAGGCCATGACATGCCCCACCCCGGCTGGCCTGCATTGTTCCCAGCCTGCTGCTGCTGCTGCTGGTGCTGGTGCTGCTGGGCCGCCATGGGCTGCTGCTGTGCGGACTGCGACTGCAGAGGGGCACCCTGCTCACTGGTGCCACGGGCCTGCAGCAGTGCCAAGCCAGCAGAGACGTTCAGCACCCCTACACAACGCCCCGTCGCACAAAATGACAGGCATCCAGGCAGGCAGGTGCTTGCAGCAGACAACATCATTTCTACCTGTCCGCACCTGGCGTGCACGAGCCGCCGCCGCTGATGCAGGCAAGTCGTCCACTCTGACCTCCTCATTCCATGCGGGCCGGTAGTCCCACCTCGAGGGCGAGTGCGGCTGCATGAGGCGCCGCTTGGCGCTGGTGGGGCGCGCCGGAGCCGGCGCGCGGGGCTCATGCAGCGGCCGGCGGGAAGCCGAGGACGGCCGCTGCTGCTGCTGCTGCTGTAATAGAGGTGGCTGCTGCCGGTGCTGTTGGTACTGGTGATGCTGCTGATGTAGGTGTAGGTCCTGCTGGTGCTGGTGCTGCTGGTGCTGCTGGTGCTGATGCGGCTGATGTTGCTGTTGCTGCTGTTGCTGCAGCGCATCCAGAGGCAGGTACCAGTGCTCGGCACCGGCACGCATCGCTGTGTGCCGCCCATACAGCCCCTGCCCAGGTGAAACCGGGTAAGACTGGTGCGTCGGCTGGCCAGGGGCCCGGTGGCTCACGGCCAGAGCCGCGTGCATCATCTGTTGAGTCCCACCCTCATCCTGCCCCACCCACAGGGCTGGCTGCTGCCCAGTCTGCTGCTGCGCGAGGGACTGTGGCATGGGCTGCTGCCCAGCCCGCTGCTCCACGACGGGCTGCTGCTGGTGCAGCCAGCTGCGCACCTCTGCCAGCACAGGCTGTGTGGGACCAGGCACCCTGCAATGTGTGCAGTGTGGGGCGTGGTGGTGGGGCAAGCAGGGAGGCGGCAGCAGCATGCAGCAGCGTGCGGCACACGGCGCTCGTCAGGCCCATCAATAATCAACACCAAATCCATGGCTTACCTCACAGGGCTGCTGCTGGGGATGCCCGGGGGCTGCCCCTGTGAAGGCGTCCGCCCCAGAGAGGGCATCCGCAGTGACAGAGGCTGCTGCCCATGCAGCTGCTGCTGCCAGGGCTGCCCCGCTGTGCTGCCTGCAAGTGCCTGCATGCCAGGTGTGCCCTGCACACCGGGAGCGGGGAGGTAGGCCGACGCCGCCTGCAGGCCTGGATGCCCGCCCCCTGCTGGCTGTGGCACCGCAACTGCAGGCTGCGGAGCAGGTGGAGCAGGCACGGCGCTATGCCGGGCACCCGCTTTAAGTGCTGCCAGCTCCTGCTGCAGCTCCTGCATGTGGTGCAGCAGCACAGCATCAGAGGCCACGCCGCCCAGGCCGCGACTGGTGGCACCCTGCGATTGAGCTGGCTGCGCAGCGGGGACGGGCGTCCTGTTGGCATGCTGGATGCCAGCGGGCGGCATGTGCACTGCATCTGCTGCTGGCCCCGATGCCAGCTGCTGCTGCTGCTGCTGTGGAAGGAGCTGCTGCTCTTGCAGCAACCAGGCCTCTTGCCGCTGGGCCTGCTGGCGCTGCGCCTCCTGCTGCAGCACCTGCTGCAATTTGTGTTCCTGCTGATGTGCCTCCTGCCGCTGCTGTTCCTGCTGCTGTGCCTGCCGCCGCTGCTGTGCCTGCTGCTGCGCCTGCCGCTGCTGCTGTGCCTGCTGCTCCTGCTGCCGCTGCCGCCCCGCACGCTCCGCCTCCAGGAGTGCAAGCAGCTGGGCCTCGTGCTGCTTGGCCTGCTCTGCTTGCTGCTCAGCCGCCTGCCGCCGGGCCTGCTCCACCTGGAGCTCTGCCTGCAGGCCGGTCACTTTCTTCTCCAGGGCACGCAGCGCTGAGCGCGCCACCCTCAGCTGCCCCTGACCCTCTGCCAGCTGCTCCTCCCACGCTCGGTGCCCGTCCTGCAGGCGGGCAGAGACACAAGCAGGCAAGTAGGACACGCTCTTGCACTCCCTCCTGCTCACTCCAATCGCTTGCACGAAGGCTCCACTGCACTTGCACGTGCCAGATGTACACTGCATGCCGACATCCCATCCCACCCACCTCCACTTGTGCCGCCAGCTGCCGCAACTCCTGTTCCGCTGCCAGACGTGCGGTGCGCTCTGCAGCCAGGCCCGCCTCGGCAAACGCACGCGCCTGCACCAGCGCCTCCCGCTCCACAGCTGCCATCTCGCTCTCCATCCTGCACAACATAAGGCGGGGCAAGGCACACTGAGAGGCCAGCGGGACAATGCAATGGGGCCACGGGAGTAAGGGGCTGACAGGACAGCCCAACCAACATGGTGCACCCTGGTGCGCACACTCTGAAGCCTACCTGAGGGCACCCTCCCGCTCTGCTGCGTTCTGCAGGCGGTGACGCATGTTGCTCAGCCCGCTGCCCAGCACGGCCTGCAGCTGCTGCACTGGGAATGTGACCAGCGGAGAGGGTGGCAGCACAGGTGCCGGCGCTGCCACCAATGCCATCTGCTGCACCGGTGACATCTGCTGCTGCTGCTGCGAGGGGGGTGGCAGTGCTGGGTTGGGCTGTGGTGCCAGGGGTAACTGCTCTGCTGTGCTCCCACCTCCACTGTCTGCATCTGGTTCAGCTTCCAGCTCCCGCTGCAGCTGCGCCTGTTGAGGCAGCAGTGCTGCGGCAGGCTCCTCCTCCTCCTGCTGCTGTTCCTCAAGAAGTGTGTCCTGCACACCAGCTGTTTCCTGTGCAGTCTCTGCTGCCCAGCACCACACATCCGCAGCACTTTGCTGGCCTGCCCCATCTAATTCAGCCTCCTCCTCCGGCTGCAGCTGTGCCTGCAGAGGCAGCAGCGCTGCAGCGGGCTGCTGCTCGTCCTGTTGCTCCCCAGCGTGTGCCTGTTCAGGTCCAGCTGCCCCTGGGGCGACCCCTGCTGCCCCGCACCATCCATCCGCTGCGCCTCGCTGGCCCACGGGAGGGCTGGTGGGTGCGCCTCCTGGGCTGCCCTCCCCTACCAGCACAGGCAGGACTCCAGTGGCAGAAGCGCTGTCAGCAAGTGGAGAGCAGAGGCCTTCCTGGCACTCCTCATCAGATGATGGGTCGGCAGCGACACGGTACGCCGCCTGTTGCTGCAGCCACTGCCGCTCTGCTGCCGCCCAGGGAACTGCCCCGGGTGACGCTGGCTCCGCTTCTTCAATGCCAGGTGATGCCACAGGGTGCTGCTGCAGGCCTCGCGCGTGTGCCTCCTCCTCCGCTGCCACATCTCCATGCTCCCCAACCTCCTGCTGCTCCAGCGAAGCTGCCGCTGCAGGCGCCAAGTCGACGCCCAGCTGCTTGGGCGACGGCACCTGTGCCTGCGCCTCTGCTGTGCGCACTGCCGGAGTGGCACACGCGATTGCTGGCCCATCTCTGCCCACTCCTGCAACACAATGCTGCGGCGGCAGCGTGTTGATGTGAATGCGCACTACCTCCGAGGCCAACACCGACAGCGCTAGCGGCGGTCGTGGGGTGGCGGCTGGGGAGGCGGCGGCCGATGCGCAGCGCACCCCTGCGCGTGCTGCTGCGGTGCCCGCTTCTCCTGCAAGCGGTGCTGATCCAGGACGCACCGCCGGCCGGCCCGCTGTCCACTCCGAGACGACTGGCTGCGCGAAGCTGGTGCCATGTGTGCCCGGGCTCCCAGGCGGCGAGACTAGTCGGGAGCCATACCCGATGCCCTGCACGCTGAGTTCCGAGAGCTCGCCGGGCGAGCCGGGCGGCATGGCCGCTTGCCTAGCAAAGGTCAACGTTGGGTCAGATAGCTGGTTTTGCGCTCTGTTCCGCCTGCTGCCAAAGTAGCGAGTAGTGGTCAGGCGAGACACCGAAATGCATGCAGCTTACAGCTGTGCTGTGCATCGGATGCACAGCGCGACGCACCTCCCACCCGCACTGCGGGCCGCAGGCGCACCATCCAGGCAGTCTGCTGGCCTTGGAGCGTCAACACTGCTCTGCCGCCTGTGATGCTGTCGCAGCTTGCATAACCCATCTTTTACAGCAAGGTCAGTGGATGGGTGCTACAGAAAAAGGCGCCCCGCGGGGACAGTTGGGCACGAGGCTCAAGCAAGCTGTTCGGAGGGCCGTTGCAGCAGAGGAGAGACAAGCATGACGAGCACTTTATGGCAGGGGAGGAATGCAGGTGGGGGAATGAAAGCGAGGCGGGAGCAGGGCCTTGCCTAGTTCAAGGGAACTATTCGGGGTACAACATCAGAGCGGCAAGTGGTCCCAGAGGTATGTCATGCAGGGGGGTGCAGGGCAGGCAGGGGTGTTACGCTTGGATGCCGTGAGGGCGGGAGGGTGCAGCAGGGTTGATAGGGGCAGGCCTCATGCAGGTGGCCGGGGCTGCCCCATGCAACAGGAGCCAAAAACGAAATTGTTCTGTTAAAACAACCGGTCCCAAAGATGAGGAAGAGGGCGCTTGCACATGCGTGGAGGGGCGAGTCTACAGGCCGTCCAGAGGTGTGGTCCAGGGAGGCAAGGGGAGGACAGGAACGGGGAAAAGGGCAGCGCTAACAAAGTGTTGGGTTGGGGGGTGGTGAGGTGTGGTGTGCGTAGCAAGTGAGGGTGGGTGGGTTGGGTGGGCGTGCGTCAGCACCCGTCACACGCTCGCTAGCCGGCAATTGGCGCAAGCTCAGCCAGGCACTGCCAGCTCAGACGGCGGCCACACCCATCTCCTTCTTGTACTTCTCAAGGGCCTCCTCAATCTTGCGGTCCACCATCTCGGGGGTCAGGCCAAACACCATCTCTCCCTTTGCAGCGCCGTTGCCGCCGCCCTTGCCCTGCTCGTGCGGGTATGCGGAGCCGCCTGCGGGAGGAAGAGGGAGGGGGGAAGGCGGAATTGAAGAGGTGAGCACGTGTTGAAGGGTGGACAGGGCAAGGCTGAGGGGACGCCAGGGAGTGCAGGTTGCTGGAGCTGGCACCTGGAGAGAGCGCAGCGCTGCCCACCACACCAGGCCCAGCGCTGGGGCTGCGCACACCCAACACGGGCTCCCCTCCCCCGTTCAACAACGCATCCCCTCCCTTCCTTCCTGGGCCAACCAGAGGCAGCATGCGCCCGCCCAATATCTCACCGTGGTGGCTGACGTCCAGGCCCTGTGCCTCCACCTCGGGTGAGACGCGGAAGAGGCCGATCTTCTTGAGCAGCAGGAAGAAGGGGGTCATGATGGCCAGGGTCCAGGCCGCCACCACCAGGATGCACATGCAGTTGGCGGCCAGCACAGAGCCGTTGCCGCCCATGATGAAGCCGTAGGCGCGTTGCTGCAGGCACAGAGCGAGGGGTGGGGAGGAGGGTGTGGTGATGAGAGACGGCTGGGGTTGGGGGGTGGTGTGCGGAGGAAGGAGGCGGTGCAATGTGGCTGGGTGTCGGGCTGGGCTGGCGCTTCTGCCGGATGCGGCGCACATGGCCTGTCCAGCGTGAATCCCTTGTTCCCCCGATACCCTGCCACGCTCACCGGGTCCTCATTGGTGGGGTGGGCACCAAACACGTCGTTGACCATGCCGGGGGCGGAGAAGGCACCGCCCGCAATCAGGCCCCAGATGCCGCAGCCGGCGTGCACGGCAATGGCGTCCAGGGGGTCGTCAATCTGCCGAGATGAGGAGCGGGGAGGAGGCGGGGAGAGGGTGAGAGGGGGCGGAGGGGCACGGGACGGGCAGGTAAGCAGCGGAGCACGACTCGTTGCAATACGAGAGCCATGCACCCATCCTGAGCAGCGGAGCATGAAAGGCTGGCCGTTGGCGGCTGTAAAGCACGGCACAGCAGCCGCAAGCACAACCATGCCACAAGACAGGGATGATGCACCCACCTTGAGGAGGGAGAGGTTGACCTTGGATGCCATGAAGTAGACGAGGCCGCCGATGGCGCCGATGATGAAGGCAGCCCAGGTCTGGACAAAGGCGCAGGGGCCGGTAATGGAGACCAGGCCCGCCAGCGCGCCGTTGCCGGCGATGATCAGGTCCCACACAACCACGCCTGCGGGGGAGGGAGGGAGGGCACAGGCGGGGCAGGGCAGGGAGGGTGAGGAAAGAGGAGGCCAAGGGGGCGTGAGGGCTGATGCCTAGTCAGTCGCTGATTCAATCATGCCACACTGCAGTTCCCCGCTGTCAACTTCTGCCCCAAAACACCGCCCGGCCACGGCAGCAACGAGACACCCGGCCGTGGCTCACCCAGTGTGAAGTACTGGTAGGCCATGGCGATGAACAGGGTGGCGATGCAGCCAGAGGCGGCGCCCACGGTGGTGTTGACGGCCACGGCGGCAACGACCTTGGAGTAGTTCTCCACGCCGGTGGAGATGATGCCGGCGGCGGAGCCGGGGTTGAATCCTGTTGGGGGATTGGGTGGGAGGGGAGAGGAAGAAAGGGTGAGGAAGGTGGCAGGCTTGATGCGCGGAGCAGACGGGTGAGGAAGGAGGGAGGCTTGATGAGCGGGGCAGACGGGTGAGGGGAGCTTGATGCATGGCGTAGGGGTGGGAGGCTGACATGCAGGCTCGGGGGGGAGCTGCAAGACGACTGAACCCTTCTCATTCTGTATGCTGACATTGCCTTGTCTCCGCCTCCTGCCTGCCCACTCACCGTACCAGCCGAACCAGAGGAGGAAGACTCCGAGCAGGGTGAGGGAGGCGTTGTGGCCGGGCATGTCGACGGGGTTGCCGGCGGCGTCAAAGCGGCCAATGCGGGGGCCCAGCACCCAGGCGGCCGCCAGCGAGGCAATGCCGCCCACCATGTGCACGGCAGCGTCACCAGCAAAGTCATAGACACCAGCGCCGGCAAAGAGGACGTAGGACTGGTTGACCGAGGTGAGGGCCGACCGCCAGGGGGACAGCCAGCCGAAGGGGGACCAGACCCAGTGGGCGACGCAGGGGTAGACAAACAGCACGATCATGAGCTCGTACAGCTGCGGTACAGGTGGGGGCGTGGAGCGGGGGTTGGTGAGACGGGGTGCATGGTACAGTGGGGGGCAAGGCGAGAGGGGCGCCGAGCGCGGCGCGGCCCCGCCTGGGGGGGCAGTGTGCGGCCAAGCAGCATTGCTTTCCACCCACCCATACCCCGCCGCACATGGTCCGCCCACGCACCATGTATGCCTCGAACTTGCAGCGCTCGGCGACGGCACCGGAGATGATGGTGGCGCCGGTGGCGGCAAAGGTGAACTGGAAGAACCTGCGGGAAGGCGGGTGGGTGGGTGGGAATTGGGAGGCGTAAGGGGGGCTGGTGTGAGGGCAAGAGAATGCAGGGGTGGTGCATCTGCGCGGGCACGAGCGTGCCGCCTGCCAACCCACCCGCTGCACGCGCGCGCGCCAACCCAGCCACGGCGGCGCCGCAACCCGCTCGCGCTCCCATTTCTAAGGCAAGTGCCCCTGCCCACACTCACCAGCTCCAGTACATGCCGCGGGGCAGTGTGGACATGGCAAAGAAGCGGTTGCCGATGAAGGCCTGGGAGCCGCTGAAGTCGCCATAGGTGCAGAACGCCTCGTCCTTGAGCGTGATGGCGTCGGCGCCGCCCAGTCCGTCGATGCACTCGGTGGCGTCTCCCGCAATGGGGTCGCCATAGGCAAAGGCCCAGCCGGTGAGGTACCTGCCAAGCGGGGGGGGCAGAGGGAAGGGGTGTGGCATCAGATAAGAGACGGCGCGAGCAGAAGGGCTGCCAGGGGGAGACGGGAGGGCGGCGGGGGTGCCGCGGGGCGTCGCTCAGCGGGCGGTGCCACCCTGGAGCACGGACCGCTGTGCACGGAGATGCCGCGGGGCGCCACTCAGCGGCAGACCATGGCGCCCCCAGGACCGCAGGCGCTGTGCATGGAGATGTGCGTGTTGGCTTGCTGGCTGTGGCTCACCAGGCGCAGCAGCCGAAGCAGGCGTCCAGGATGTTGAGCAGGATGATGTTCTTGGCGTTCTTGGCGCGGACGGAGCCGGCGCAGAGCATGGCAAAGCCGGCTTGCATGAAGAACACCTGGGTGGGAAGTGTGGGAGCGGTGGGGTGAAGTGAGCGGGCCAGTTGAGCGCGGCGCAGCCCCTTATGGTAGCGGGGGGAGTGTGCTGCCAAGTGCGCTCCCTTCCCTCCAACCTCATTCCCCCACACATGATCTTCTTACTCTCCCACGAAAGCATGGGCCCACCCAACCACCCACTCACCAGGTAGCCCGAAAACATGGTGAAGGCGTTGTTGACTGCGGGGGGTGGGGAAGGGGGGAGTGGGGAGGGAGGGGAGGGTTGGCGACACGTGCGGCGGGGGCAGGCGGGCCAACAGTCGAATTTTGCGTGCACGCAGCAGTGGCAACCCAAGCAGGAGTGCTTACTGTCTGTGCCGGCAGCGGCGGGCAGGCCCAGCCCGCTGACCGAGGCATCGATCATCTCCTGCAGGCAGGGAGGGCAAGAAAGGGGTGAGGGGGCAGGCGGGTGGGAGGGGTAGTCCCGGACGGGCTGGCGCGGGCGGGCTGGCGCTGGCGGCAGCGGCGGCGGCGGCGGCTAGGGTTCCACCCTCCGCGTCACAGACACACTTCTCCAGCCAACACATTCCTTCGAGGGAGGGGCCCTCGGTTGAAAGTGGCCCTTGACGAGGGATGCCCCTGACCAGGAGGGAGGGCTTCGGCCCGCGCCACCACACAAGGCTGGCGCTCGCTTGTCTCTGTGATTCACACTTTGTGGTGATCACAGGCGCAGTACCAACGCGAGGGGCCCACGTGCCCACCCCGCCTGCTAGGGCATTGGCGCAAGTTGCCCTGCGCCCTGATACTCCCTCGTGTCTCCCTCGCACTCGCCTGCACAAGCGTCTCATTGAACGACATGGTGGCTGGCTGGCCGCAGGCCCCGCACAGTTGCCACTGGCCCTAGTCACGCCCAAGACGCCCCCTGACAATCTCAGAGGTCAGGAGATAGGTTCACAGCCCTATCAAAGAGAGATGAATGCACCGGATAAGAAGACCGGGGAGGTCTTGTGATGCCACCACCCATGTCATAGCAGTCGCAGCAGGGGGCCACCTGTGACAGGGGCCAGCTTCAAATCCCCGGACATGATTCAACGGCGGACCCCACGGCGAGCCCACGTTAATTCATACTACTGCTGGAATACCCAACACGAAGTTCAGGTATTGTCCCCATAGGGGGGAGCGCAGGCTCCACCCTTTCCGACCCTTGTGTAGGGTCCACTGAACGTTAGCAGCTTCCTCTCTCCGGAGAGAGAGACCACCTATGGTTGGTATCCAACTGTGGGTTTGCGCCAGGCAGAATTTCAGGAACAACCCTAGCCGTGCATGCATGCAGTTGCTCGCGCGTGAGCGGCGGCGCAGCGGTGGTAGGACCAGGTGTGTGCAGGGCCCGCTTCTTTGCATGTGGGACCCGCTCCCAGGCCACGCCACCTGTACTGAACATCAGCGGCTGGGGCCACATAGATATATTACACTACCGAGCCGGCGGCAGCACGCGGGCCGCCAGCGCCAGCCCCAGCCCAGGCGGCAGCCGGCGGCCGAGCCGCAGCTTGCGGTGCCATCGCACCACCTCTGCTGCCTGCTCCCCAGACAGCATCGGCCCACCCTCGGACGCCGGCTGCCTGCCCCCCGGGGCCACGCCGCTGCCGGCGCTCACATCAGCACCCACGCCAGCCGCCTCCACCCGATCCCCATGCCCCGCCTGCTCCCCTTCCGCATCCGGCCCAGTGCACTGTGGCTCGCTGCCAGCTGCCCTGCTGCTGCTTTCTACTACAGGCGCTGCCGCCGGCGCTGCCGCTGCCAATGCTGCTTCCACGGCAGCTGCTGCAGCCGCGGGAGGTGAGCTGCTGGGAGGGGCCAGGACCAGCAGGGCGTAGACAGCTGGGTACCCCAGCACAGAGACCAGCTGATCCAGCGCTGCCAGCCGCTGCTGCCAGCGCTGGCGGGGGGACTGGCGGGCAAAGCCTAATGCCTCCAGGCGCGCCGCACTGGCAGGAATTGGTGGGTGGGTACGTGGGGGATAGTGGGGGGCCGCAAATGCATACAACACCAACGGCAGCGGCAGCATGACACAATGCGCTTGCACAAGCACATGCATTTGCACACGCCGCCAGAGCACTCGCGCAGCGAATGGCAGCAGCGTCTGTGCCAGCACAGCTCAGTGACAGCGTGGCGCAGGCAGCGCACCGGTCCGGCGCCAGCCTGCCGCGCCGCCACTGCCGCCGCTGGAAGTCGGCCCACGCCGCCAGCCCGTCGGCGGCGGGCAGCGGGCCGTTGAGGGCGCTGCCGTCGTGCTGCACCTTGAACTCGCACAGCTGGCTGTACCGCCGGTCCCACTCGTCCTGCAGAGGGCTCAGCCGGAAGCTGCAGCCAGAAGCGGGCGGGTGGGTGGGTGGGGCGGGAGGGGCAGAGTGAGTACCAGGTGAGCAGGGGAATGATGCTTGGCTGCCAACTGCGGTGCAGTGGCCCTGTTGGGTGCATAGAGAAGGGCAGCTGGACTGCTCCCACAACTGGCGCTTGCATGCCCGAGCGATGCCCCCCGCTCTAGACACCCCTCCCCTCCCTTCTCACCCGCAGCCCAGCAGGCGGCTCTGCTGCGCCGGCGTCAGCGCCGCGCCCTGCGCCCCCCGCCACCGCCGACGCTGCACCACCACCCAGTTTGCCAGGCCCTGGTTGGGGGGCCAGTGGGTCGGCACATTGGCGTGACCAAACTCCTGCACCCCAGTGGTGGGGGGTGGAGCAGGGGAGCAGGGGAGCAGCGGGTCGTGAGCTTTGACAGACGGCAGGCAGTGGTGGCGGTTGGGGCGGCGTGGCATGCCCCTCTGCCGGACGCACGCCATGAGCTTGCCGTCAGAGTGAAGACGCCTCAGCAGCGGGGCACAGCATGCAAGCCTGCCCGCACCCTTTGCTGCGATGTTCCCCGCCCATGCCTGGCCCTGCGCACATCACACCAAGCAAGCATCCCCATCCAGCCCACCCCAACCGCACAAAACAGACTGCGTCATGCTCCGCCTACACACCCACCGCTGCCCTGCATAAGCACGCACCCATCCCTGACGGCACACCCACCCTGCGAAAGTGGAGCAGCTGCGTGAAGCGCGCCTCCCAGGCGGCGTCTTGAGGCTCAAACTCAACCCCCAGCCCCTCCAGCCGCCGCCGCCGGTCGTCTGCCAGGGTGCCCTGCTTCCACAGATGCAGCTGGTGGTGCAGCCAGGAGTAGAGGCCCGGGTGCTGGCGCTGCGCGGAGCGGGCGCGGGGCAGCCGGCAGTGGCCGTGCTGGGAGTGGAAGGCGGCCAGCTGGCGGAAGCGGGCCGCCCAGGCGTCCTGGAAGGCGTCGTTGCAGAAGCCCACAGACGCCAGGCGCTGCTGACGCTCCGGCGGCAGGCGGCCTGCATGCCAGGCGTGCCGCTGCTGCGCAGCCCATGCGCCCAGGCCTGCAGGCGCGAGGGGAGTCGACCGTGCGTGTTGTGTGCGGTGGGGTGAGTTGGTAGATGCGACGTGCACGTTGCAAAGCTGCCGCTGGCAGCCCCTCCAGACCAGCTGCCCAGGCTGGTGCCCAGCTCACCCGATGGATCACTGAGGGGCACCCTGGTGTGGCCATGCTGCTGGCAGAAGGCCTCCAGCTGGCAGCAGCGTTCCTCAAACGGAACGCCGCCCCGCCGCTTGCTGCCGCTCGCTGCCGCCACCACCACTGCTGCAGCTGGCGCTCCCGGGGATGTCGCTGGTTCCGATGAGTCGTGAAGAAGCTTGGGTGCTCTACTAGAGGCGCGCACGTTGTGCGCGGGCCGCCTGCCCAGCTGGGGTTGCAGTCTCACGGGTGGTGGGCCCGGGGCTAGCGCGCCGCGAAAGCTCTGCGCGTGCATGATCTAGCAGGCAAGCAGCCGAGAGTTTACCGCGTGAGATCAAGCGCACCGAAATCTTCGTGACCACATCTGGGGTTCAATGGATGACGGCCAGGCGGGCGAGCGGGCAGGCGGCCAGGAAGCGCGTCGTCACTGGCATGCAACACAGCAGCTCACTCTTGTATGGCATACCAATATTGCTTGTTACACCTGATGTAATGAGCTACTGGCAACACTTACAGTACAGGAGAGTACAGGAAAGAGGGCGTTTAAAGTCAAGCTTCGTCATGCAGGCCAACCGTTCCGCGCTAGTTTCCCTGTTGCCTGCCGGCACACGTGTTGGGAGGCCCGCCCCATGCTTCTTCTCACGCCGCCGCTGCATCCTCACAGTAGCAGCAGCCGTACACCCGCGCTGAAAGGCTGCGCACTGCCTCCAGCCGTGCAAGCGCCGGCCGCACGGCAGGGGAGCTGAGGAGGTCCGCTCCCGCAGCCGCCACCAACGGCACAGCTTTGGCCAGCGGCACCGCCTGGCCGCCCAAGCTGGCCGCCAGCTGCGCGCCCGCCGCTGCCAGCGCCTCGCCGCTGCCTGCCTGCAGCGCAGCTGCAAACTCTTGGCCGCTGGCCACCGCCTCTGCCTCCGCTGCCAGCTGCTCCACCACCCGAGCATCCACTAGCATCTCGTCAGCACCCAGCATCACCGCCCGGTTGTCGGGCGCGCGTGGCGCCAGCGAGGCGTGCACCTCGCCCGGCGGCGGCAGCACAAAGCGCGCCCACCCGCGCGCGCCCAAGGCGCTGCTGCCCGCCGCGGCCGCCTCGGCGGCCCGGGCTGAGATGCCGGCCAGCAGCTGCTGCACCTCATCCGCTGCCAGCGAATCCTGCAGGGCCACCCCGGCCAGCTGCATCTCAGCTGCCGCCCGCACCAGTGCCAGCAGCTCTGCTGCGCCCTGCTGTGCCAGGTACTCGGCGTAAGACAGGAAGCGCTCCTGGGAGGGGGCCGACAGCTTGGGCAGGCTTGCAGGGCGCGGCATGCCGCTGCGGGGGGCCAAGGGGGCAGGCAGCGGGCAGGAGGGGGGCGGGAGGCAGGTGAGGCACTTGAGCACGTGCTGGCATACCTAGTGCTCTGGAGCAGCCACCCTCACCGCTGGTGCCACCAGGGCAGGGGAGAGGGCACAACCCGCCATGCGCCATCCTACCCCTGCCCCAGCTCCCCCCTCCCCCTCTCGAATCACCCTGTCCCTGCCCCTCCCATGTCTCACCCGTCCTCCCCCAGCTACCCTCGCCCTAACCCTCGCCCTCTTCCCACTGGCTTCCCTGCCCCCATTTCCCCACCCACCTGCCCTCCACCGCCGACTCCAGGTACAGGTGCCTGCCCAGTATGTTGAGCTGCACCCGCACAAAGAGATCAAGCAGGGGCAGCAGCCAGGCGGCGCCCGCGGCCCGCACAAACGCTGCCACCTTGAGCTCCTCCCAGGCGGCCAGCTTGTCTGCCTGGGACAGCGGCACGCGCCCCTCCTTGGCCTGCCTGCGGGGCGGCAGAAGCAGGGGCAGGGGTGAGGGCAAGCGGGCAGAGGGAGGGAGCCAGGTGGGGCGTCAAGGTGGCCAGGGATGGGGAATGGTGCTGAAGGCGCAGCTCCGTGCAAGCAGCAGCGACACCAGCCGGCTACCAGCGCGATGCACGCATGGATCCCCAGCAGCCTGCCTGCCAGCTGCACTCACCGCAGCCGCTCGAGGGGCGCCTCCACATCCGCCACCTGTGCCAGCGCACGCGCCAGCGCGGGCAGCAGCGAGGGCAGTGTGGTGCTGTCTGCAATGTCTTGTATGCTCTCAAAGTGGTGCTGCAGGTGGGCCTCCGCGTCCTGCGGCACAGTGGGGGGATAGGTTGTGCTTCCCTTGTGATTCCCTCTGGTTGGGAAGGATTGGCGATGTGGTGGCCTTGTGCTTTGATGTGCCGTGCAGCAAAGGCTGCGTGGGCAGACAGGTGGGCAGCTGCTGGGGCTGCCTGCCTCTAGGACGTGCTGCCTCTCTCACCTAGGGCTGGCTTCTGTACAGACCAGCACCGAAGCCGTGATGACACCCCCACAGCACCCACAGCAGTGATTTCTGTAATGCTCAGGCAGGGCAAGGCAGGGCAACGCACCAGCTGGGAGGTGCCGGCGCGGCCTTGAGGGTCTACCAGCACGCCCGCCTCCCGCTGCCCGCTCCTGCTCCCTGAAGCCTGCTCCTCCTCGGCGCCGCCCGCTGCATCCCCGCCGTCGCCTGTGCTGTCTGCATACCACCACTGATAGGCGGCATATGCAGCTGCCGCCCCTGCTGCGCCGGCTGCTGCAAGGCCGAGAACACGGCGCCGGTTCCTGCAGGCAGGCAGCAGCGGCGGGCGGCAGCGTCGTGAGGCTGCGCCGTTCTGGTGCAGGCAGGGCTGCCGCCCTCCTCGGCGCGGGAATATGGCCGGCAGCCCACTCGCCTGCGCCACCGCTCCATCAGCAGCGACCCTCAGAGAAGTGCGCTCCGCCTTGCGAGGGTCTCGACTGTGGCGGGGCTCTAGCTGGCTGGATTACAGCTGGAAAGGGGGCCCGTGGCATGTCGAGGGTGGTACAGGGCCCGAATGGGGAGGCGCGTCACTGTTTGAGCACCGCGCTTTGCTTGCTCAGCGGCACTCGGCGCCTCTCTGGCGGGGTTCACGCGACGCGGCCGATGCACAGACATTCAAGGAGTGGAATCTGCTGCATAAAGAACGTCTGTGCTGATTAGTTGCATCAATTTTAGCTCAACATGTAGCGGAGAACAGCAAATGTGAGCTGCAGTGGCAAGCGAACGCGGCGGGACCGTGCGGGAAGACAGTCTAGCAGAGCTGAATAGAGAGCAGGGAAACAATGACCATGAGAGAACAGTGCCTGGAAGTAAGTAATGCGGGTGCAGAGAGTCATGAGTCAGAGTCAGGGAGGAGCATGGCTGCAGGACTGCAGAACAGAGTGCATCCTCCAGAGGTGTCAAAGTACAATCGTGGGCCGGCAGCACAAAGGATGGTAAAGCGCTGCGTGCGCCGTCGCCAGCGGCCTGCTTGTGAGGGGCCTATGCAGCACCTTGCGACGGCTGCACACCTCCAATTCACTAATGAAAGCTGCCGTCACCGGAAGTAGTTGCGCGCCAGCTGGCGCACTTTCTGGTGGAAGAGAGGCGCCGTGATTTTGGTGGTGGCTGTGTGGAAGGGGTTCAGCATGACCTGCCATGTGCCAAAACGGCAGGAGAGGGTTGTGCAGGAGGGTGGGTGGGGAATGATCAAGAGAAGCAAGTCATGCAAGGGGAACGGGGACCTCCACGGAGCACACTGTGGCACCCTCTGCAGCCCTCTTGTCACCGCTGTTCACCAGCCGTCTCTTCTGCATGTTGAGCAGCATGCCTCCCGGCCGGCCGCCCGGATAGCACCGGCCTAGACCTCAACTGCCGCCTGCCCCCAGGTCCGACTCCCGCGCGCTCCGGGGAAAGAAAACCAAGCCAAGTGTAGCAGAAACAGGTTGCCACTCCCCATGCCCCAGATCTTCTGCAAATACAGCTCGCACACACCCCTCCCCCCACCAGCCCCTCCCTGCCCCCTCACCCGCAGGTAGAGCTCATACACATCCCTGAAGAAGGACTTGACCAGGTCGTCGCTGCGGCCGTCGTGCAGCAGCAGGAAGCGGACGTGCGCGGCGGTGGTGAAGGCAGACACCTGCATGCGGTGTGGGGTGGCGTGGGCGTGGGGAAGCGGGGGCGCGAGCCTGAACATGTGTACCAGGCACCCTGCTGGGCACATCCTGAACACAACCCAGTCATCGCTTGTGTGCACGAACTGCCCCACAGCACACACCTACACACGTCCCAGGCACCCTGCTGGGCACAACCTGAACACAACCGAGCACGCAATTTGCCCTAGCACACCTAGCCGAATAAGTCCCAGCTCACAGTCAAACATCCCTGGCATGGAGAACTCCACATTGAACCACATGATGGTGCATTCAGCCTGCCTCCACAAAGCTCTGCAGGCCGCCACTACATGCTGGCCCACTTCATACTTGTGCCCTCTGCCGCCCCTCAAGCCCGCCCTACCTGCAGGTTGTTGAACCGGTCCACCACCCCCAGGTGCATGGAGTTGGAGTGCCACTCCTGCTCCTCCACTGCATCCAGAGCAGCATGCAGCACAAAGTGGTACAGATACTGCGGACGCTCCTGCAGCGCAGGCGGGGGGAGGGAGGCAGGACGTAGCGATTCCGGGGTGAGCAGCTGGGCAACACCAACCTGCACAGCTGGCTGTGTTGCGCACCAAACTCCAGGTCCTACGGCAGCATTTGCTTAGTTCCACCTGGGCCGTTGATCACTTTCCCCAACAGCCCGCACGCCCGACTTTGGGCACCTGCCGCCCGCCCCGCAACGGCGCACCTCCCGCCCGCTCGCGTCGGTGCTCTTGGCGCTCAGGTCGGCCTCATACAATGGCACGTCCTCCGCCCCCACAATGACCATGTGCAGGACGCTGCCCGCGGCCATCGCGGGGCTCTAAAGGGCAAGCAGTGTGCAGTGGTGAGGGAGAGCGATCTAGGCTAGGCTGGGCGGGCCCCCAGTAGCATGCGGTTGCTCCTGATCGGCTACAGACGCAAACAGGGTCAGTCACGGAAGCCCTGCAACATGCTGATGAGCTGAGTGACTGCTGCCGTGCTCCTGCCTTGCTGGCGGCCATACATCCCCCTCCAGGCCTGCAACCGTGCCGTTTGCTCACTTTGCCACGCTAGGACGCTTGCAAACATGGCGGGGCGCTGTTTGCTGGCGCCTCTGGCGCTGCTGATGCTCGCCGTCAGCTGTTCGGCCTTCTACTTGCCTGGTGTGGCGCCACAGGACTTCAAGAAGGTCAGGAGCGCCAGATTGAGGCCCTGGGTATCGCGGGGGGCGCTGCCGCGGCCGCAAGGTGGTTGTGCCTGAGTTCGGTTCAAGCAGAGAGGCCGCAGCCAGGAAGGCCAGAGGGGCAGACTGGGCGCACGGGTCGGCCATTCCCGGGCGATCAGCGGGCAGGCGCTGCCCGTTGGGGCCCCCCAGCTGCCACTCCCGCCAACGGCCGCCTGCCGCGCTGCCGCCAAGCACCAAGGGGCTTGCCGCCACGCTCCCCGTGGCCTGCATTCATCCGCCTTGCCCCATCCGCGCACTCTACATCGCTGTGCTGCAGGGTGACCTGATTACGCTCAAGGTCAACAAGTTGATGTCTGTGAAGAACCTGCCGTACGAGTACTACTCGCTGCCCTACTGCCGGCCCGACAAGATTGTCAGCTCGGCTGAGAACCTGGGGGAGGTGCTGCGTGGCGACCGCATCGAGAACTCGCCCTACACGGTGGGTGGGTGGGTGGGTGCTGCACGCAGGGGGTGCAGCGGAGCGGGGGCGTGCACCCAACAGGCCTGTGTTGCGGTTAAAACCTGAGAAGTGTGCAGTACGTGCCATCATTGCACGTGGCGTGCACGCCTGCAAGCTCAGCTCCTTGCTAGCCTGCGTGCTGTGCCCAGTGCCCGCCTCGCTGTCTGCTGCTCATCACCCTGCCCATCCTGCTTTTGTGGGTGCTGCAGTCCAAGTTCCGGGTGAACCATCACTGCAAGGTGCTGTGCCGCATTGGAAGCCTGAACAAGGCGCAGGAGAAGGCGTTCAAGTCGCGCATCTCCGATGAGTACCGCGTCAACATGTGAGCACAGCGCAGCATAGCACAGCATGCACAGCAGGATCACAGCATAGGCTCGCCTGTGATGGCGGTGCACAGCATGCAGCGCAGCAGGCTGCCTGGGGTCAGCGGCTGGTGCACAGGCCTCCCGCAAGAGTTCGTCCCGCCCTATGCTCTGCCCACCGTCGCCATCTTTCCTTTGATGTTCCCCTCGTAGGATCCTGGACAACCTGCCCATTGGCATGGTGCGCATGCGGGAGGATGACGGGGAGCAGGTCAAGACTTACGAGCGCGGCTACCCCGTGGGGTTCACCGATGTGAGCATGTGGAAGAAAGGCTGGGTCAGAAGGCAGGCATCGCGTGGCTGGCCAGGCAGCAGGGAACACTGTTGCGAGTGGCTGGCAGGCAGCCAGGTAGTGGGGCAGCATGTGTTGGGTGCTGCGGGAACGTTCGATTTTGGCAGTGGCACAGTGCAGCAGCATCAAAGATGACCTTCCTGCCTCGCCCTCCGCCTCCCATCTCACTCCCTGCCTCCGTCCCCGCCTCCTGCCTCACTCCCTCCGCCCTCCTGCCTCCTTCTCTTCCTCCCCCTGCGCCTGCCTCCCCGCAGGACAGCGACCGCGTGTTCCTGAACAACCACCTGTCCTTCACCATCCTGTACCACAAGGACGCGGAGACCGACCTGGCGCGCATCGTCGGCTTCGAGGTGGAGCCCTTCTCTGTGCAGCACTCCTACGAGGGTGAGAGGCCAGATGCTGGCTTACCGCCGCCGCTGCCTGTCGGGGCTGATGCTGCGGCTGGTGTGTGCATAGCACTGCTGTCTTCTGCTGCCGCTGTGGTGCCGCCAGCTGCCTGCAAGCACTTGCATGTGCCTCACCGCCGCCGTGCATTCACCCGCCCTGCCCCGCTCCGCAGGGAAGTGGGACCCCGAGGGCGGCAGCACCCTGAAGACCTGCAACCCCGACGAGAAGAAGTTTGTGACTGAGAAGGGGCCGCACCAGCTGGTGGCCGAGGGCAAGGAGGTGGGTGGGGCAGGGTACATGGCAGAGCGGCGGGGCAGAGCACTCGGGGCCAGGTGCAGCGGCGATGGTGCGCATTGCCTGGCGTGAAAGATGTGGCTGCAGGAGGCGGGTGCCCTGCAGTTCAAGTGCTACCAACGTGGCCACGCACTGCCACAGGTTGGTTACAGCAAGCAGGTGACACCACTCTGCTCGTTGTCGTGGCATGTGTGTCCGCCCTTCCTGATTGCAACCCCACGCTGCCGCTTCCGCCACCCTGCAGGTCATCTTCACTTACGACGTGGCCTTCAAGGCCTCCGACATCCGCTGGGCCTCCCGCTGGGACACATACCTGCTGGCCACCGACGACCAGGTGCGCTGGGCCACACGCTGTGCTGCGCGTCGCCACGCTGCACTGAAACTTGCCACGCCGCGCTCGTGGCTGTGTGTTTGCGTGTTTGCAACGCATGCGCCACCCCTCCATCTCTTGCCCCGATCTGTGTGTGCCTCTCTGGCTACCACCCAGTGCACCAACGTGCCCGCTGCTGCCCTCCCCGCACCCCGCAGGTGCACTGGTTCTCAATCATCAACAGCCTGATGATTGTGCTGTTCCTCAGGCAAGGCGCTGAACAGGGGCACTAGCTGGGTGTGTGCCTGCATGCCCCGTGCGTGCCCCGTGCAGCCAGCATTAGCTGGCTGCCCCTTGCCCCCCTGCACATGCTATGGTTATGCTGCACACGCTTCTGCTGCTGCTGCTCATCCTGCCTTGGCTTATTAATCATGCCCTGCCTTCCCACCCTGCCCGCCTGCAGCGGCATGGTGGCCATGATCATGCTGCGCACGCTGCACCGCGACATCAGCAAGTACAACCAGCTGGAGACGGCGGAGGAGGCGCAGGAGGAGACGGGGTGGAAGCTGGTGCACGGCGACGTCTTCCGCGCCCCCTCCCACGGATCCTGGCTGGCCGTGCTGGCGGGCACGGGGGTGCAGCTGTTTGGCATGACCCTGGTGAGAGCACGGCTAGTGGTTGGTGAACATGAGTACGTGATTACTACCAACAAGAACATGAATGGATGGCGGTGGGTCTGGCACTTGTCCATAGTGTTGGCCTTTTGTGACAAGTAAGACTTGTGTGCACCCCTGCCGTGCAGGTCACCATGGTGTTTGCCACCCTGGGCTTCCTGTCCCCCGCCAACCGCGGCGGCCTCATGACCGCGGTGCTGCTGCTGTTTGTCTTCATGGGCTGCTTCGCCGGCTACTCCTCGGCCCGCCTCTACAAGACGTTCAAGGTTTGTGGGAAGAGGGAGTTCTTGGGATAGCGGGGCATGGGCTGGGCGCATGTGGAGTCTTGCATGGGGAGGGGAGAGGGGACAGCCGTCCCCCTTGCCTGCCCAACCCTCACCTGTGCTCTCGCCCACCCCGCACCTGCCGCCTGCTGTGCCATGCTGTGCTGCAGGGCGAGCAGTGGAAGAAGACGACGGTGCGCACGGCGCTGGCCTTCCCCGGCTTTGTGTCCGCCATCTTCCTCACCCTCAACTTCCTGGTGTGGGGCCAGCGCAGCAGCGGGGCGGTGCCCTTTGGCACCCTCTGCGCCCTCGTCTTCCTCTGGTGCGGCATCTCCGTCCCCCTCTGCTTCGTGGGCTCCTACTTTGGCTACAAGAAGCCCGCGCCAGAGGTGGGTGGGCGGGTTGGGGGTGGTCTGGATGGTTGAGGTGGGGCAAGGTGCTGCAGGAGGCGAGGCGGTGATGGGCAGGTGCTGCTCTGGCCTGGTGTTTGCTGCTCGCGCCCTCCGCTCCCCCACCCTGTGCCACCCTATGCCCCACACATTGCACTTACCGTGCCCGCCACCCGCTTCCCTGTCCCCACGTCTACAACCCGCAGGACCCTGTGCGCACCAACAAGATCCCGCGCCAGGTGCCCGAGCAGCCGTGGTACATGCACCCCGCCTTCTCCATCCTCATCGGCGGCATCCTGCCCTTTGGCGCCGTCTTCATCGAGCTCTTCTTCATCCTCACATCCATGTGAGCAGCGCCCCCGGCGGGCCACAGGCAGTCCTACCCTGCGGGAGCACATGTGTACGCCATTGGTGGTGGGAGGTGGGGGCCGTGGCCGGTGGGTAACCGTGCTCTTGCTCACCCTCCCATGATCTTCATGGGCATGGCAACCAGCACGGCTACTGGTGTGCCGCCCTGAGCCATGCGGCGCCATTCAGCGCACAGCCGTCGGTGGCTGCCAGCACCCGCCGGCGGGCTGCCTCCCGCCCTTGCCCTCACGCTCCTGCCTAGCCGTGCCTTGAACCATCCCCTACTACCTCCCCCCCCCCCCCCCCCCCCCCCCCCCCCCCCCCCCACTGCAGGTGGATGCACCAGTTCTACTACCTCTTTGGCTTCCTGGCCCTGGTGTTTGTCATCCTCATCATCACCTGCGCCGAGATCACCATCGTGCTGGCCTACTTCCAGCTCTGCTCAGGTGGGTGGGGCGGGGCGGGGCAGCTGTGCGGGGCCCCAATGGCTAGAGCAACTGTGCCTTTGCTGTGTGCCTTTGCTGTGTGCAGCCACAGTTTGCACGCACGTGTGCCCTCCCCCGCACGCTCTGTAGTTGCTGCCGCCCTGCCCCCTCGTTTACAAGCGCCCCCGCGTGGTCTGCACCCCCCCTGCGCCTCCCCCCCTGTATACTGCCCTGCCCACCCCTGCCTGGCCTGCACCCTGCTCACCCTCACCCCGCCCCGCCCACCCCCTGCTCCGTGCAGAGGACTACCACTGGTGGTGGCGCGCCTACCTCACCAGCGGCTCCTCCGCCCTCTACCTCTTCCTCTACTCCCTATTCTACTTCTACACCAAGCTGGACATCACAAAGCTGGTGGGCGGTGCATGCGGGAGCAGTGACTTGGATGGGGAAGGGGCAGGCAGGGCGGGGGGGCAGGCAGCCGCCAGCCGGGCGGGTGGCATGGGCAGCAGCAGGTGGGGCACCAGCGAGCACAGAAGTGCTGGCATGTTGCTCTGCTGTGCCCGCGCGCCCCTCCCGCTGCTCACACTCCTCCCCCCTCACCCACCAGCTCCCACCACCCCCACCCCCCCCATCATCCCACAGGTCCCCGCCCTGATGTACTTTGGCTACATGACCATCGTGTCGGCCACCTTCTTCTGCCTCACCGGCACGATAGGATTCTATGCCACCTACATCTTCATCTGCAAGATCTACGCCGGTGGGTGCAACCGTTGGGCTGCCGGGGGTCAAGGTTGGAGTGCAAGCGGCTAGGTGTACAGGGCTAGGCTGTGCAGGCTTGCCGGTTGAAAGGTTGTGTTCCGTGTTGTAGTTAGGTGGCGTGGAAGCAGTGTGTTTTGAGCAAGGTGCAATCACTGCCTTCGGGGGGCCGCATGGTGTGTGTGCCCGGCTGGTCAGCTGCAGCCTCGTGCCAATGCCCTCCAGCACGTCATGCCCTACGGCTCACCACGTCCGCTGCCCTGCCCGCCCTCCCCATCTGCAGCGGTGAAGATCGATTAGGGTGCCGTAGCAGCAGCCTAGCAGCAGCGCAGCTTGATTCGCACGTATTTGACGCTCCGGGCAGCCGCGATGAGCTGTCGCCCGGTGGCGTGATGCGGGAGCGCAGACTGCAGCACGTGTGGCAACCGCCCCGCCGACAACCAGGCAGGCCGCAGGGAGCCGGCGCTACCTCCCTGCCCCTGCAGCTCCCCTCTCCTCATTTCCGCTCTCTGTTCCCTCTCCTTCCCTGTTTGTTTCATGAGCACCTCTGCTCTTCTTTGCACATCGTGAGCGCCGCAACCGGCCGCAGCATAAGCACACGCATACATCACAGAAGAGGTGGGCGGCGCCACGGGAGCGTGAGCAGTGTGATCCAGGGGGCCACTCACAGGGTGTGGATGTAGGCAGGCAGGCCACAACCGTACGGTATGCGGTTTATTGGCACTGTTGGGGCGCATTTAAAACGCAATCATATCAAATTCGGTGCGCCTCCACCGCCACGTTGGCCTCCTAGTTGTTCGGCAGGGGGGTGGGCCTTCCATGCTGGGATTGGCCCAGGGCAGGTTGCGTTCCAAGCAGAGCTTTGGCTGGCTGCTTTCCCGGTCAGTGGTCGGGGTCAACAGCGCCGCCCTGTGCCACCTCTTTGGCGGACCGCTGCTGCGCCGCCTGCCGCGCCAGCACCGCCTTCCTGCTCACCTTGACCTGCCCCTTGGCGTCCCGCCCCGTGCACAGCACCTCCACCTCCTGCCCAACCTTGAGCTCGTCCTCAATGCTGCGCACGCGGGTGGGGGAGAGCTCGCTGATGTGCAGCAGGCAGCGCAGCCCGCTGTCTGTGAGGTTCACCAGGGCGCCGTAGTCGAGCAGGCGGGTCACAGTGCCGCGGTACACCTGGCCCTCCTGCAGGACGGTGGGGACGGTGCACAGAGCGTGTGGGGGGTGTGTGGTTGTGTGGCCGTGCGCATGGCACGCGCGGTGCGGCAACCACGGCGGTAGCATGTGGGAGGCGCGGTGAGCGGCCGAAAACGGGCGGCACGCGTGTGGGGCACTGGCGTGGGGGAGCGAGTGCAAGATAGGCAGGGCCAGTGCACTGGGGCCCTCCTATGTGTGCTGGCAAGGCTCAACCCCTCCCCAGGCAGCTGGAGCCACTTGCCTTGACGCTCTCCCCCGCCAGGTTCAGCACCCTCTCTGACGCCTTCTTGTAGCTCTCCTGGCTCGGGGCAAATATGCTGACCACACCTGGAGGGAGGGGAGGGGTGGACAGGAGCGGCGGGGGGGGAGGAGGTGCAGCGCATGAGCATTGGTGGGGTGGGTCGGCACGGATGGGAGGAAGGGGACACAGTGCATGAGCCAGTGAGGGGCGGAAGGGGCCTCCGGGCATGCCAGAGGCTCCCGGGCAGCAGGCGGGGGGGAGGGAAGCGGACCACTGAGTGGGCGTGTGCACTGCACCGCATGGTCCGATTATGAGCAGTGCCTGAGCAGCAGCAGGTCACCGCTGCTGCTGCTACCACAGGCAGGTGTTGCCTGCCCACACACACTGCGCAAGATCCCTCAATAGACACACAGCTACTCCCACGGACCCAAGCCATACATCTCCACACGGGCAGCCAGCGCCCCCTTAGCACGTATTTCAAGGCTTCTATCAACGTTTTCACATGGCGGTTGACAAAGCCAATGCATGCCCCACCAGCAGCCCAGCCACCCACCCACCTGAGTCGTCAATCTCCACCCGCGCCCCATACGCCTCCTCCAGCTCCCGCAGCACGCTGCCCCCGGTGCCAATTACCCGCCCAATCATCGTCGCTGGCACCCTCACGCTGCCAAAGGCGGGCGCATGGGCGGGGCGCTCCTGAAGGGGTTGGGGTGGGGTGGGTGAAGGGTGTGCGTTGCAGAAGCAATCACCAGCAGCTGCACGCTCTGCCAGACACAGCGAAGGCGGCAATCCATGGCACAGCACAACACGGCCGCGCACCCACATCTGGGAGCGCCGCCTTCACGGCTGCCACCACTGTTGCACGCCGCATCATAGCGCAGCAGCACAGGTCAGCACAGCACAGCACAGCACAGCACAGCACAGCACAGCACACCACACCACACCACACCCACCTTTGGCAGCGCCGCCTCCATGGCCGCCAGCACTGTTGCGCGCCCCCGGGCGGCGGCAGCAAGCGCCTGCTCCAGTATCTCCAGCGGTACACCGCCGTACAGCTTCACGTCCAGCTGGCAGGCGGTGATGCCCTGCCGCGTGCCTGCAGGCAGCGAGTATGCGTGCATAGGCAGGGCCCCGGGTTGAGGTGGCAAGGATGGCAGTACAGCACACCACCTTGTGCAGTACAGCTGCACGTCCAGCTGGCGGGCGGTGATGCCACTCTGAGTCCCTCCAGTGACTAGAGCGGTGTTGCGGGCGTAAGCGGAAGTGCTGGGGCAGGTGCAGGCGCCGGAGAGCGCGCGGGGAACGCAAGCCTGTCCTGCCTCCTGCCCAGCCAGCTCTGCCACTCGGCACTGCCCTGGATGCTGCTCTCTGCCTTTCCTGGGTGGTCTCCACCCCCAACCATCCAAAACAGCCTGCCCTCTCCTTGCCTGCCACTTTGAGGTCCATATCTCCCAGCTGGTCCTCCATCCCCTGCACGGAAGGAAAGGGTAGGTTGAGGAAGGTGGCGCAATCAAACCTTGCAGCACTGCAGTACGTGCACCATATGTGTGAGTACGGCGTGCCAACACGATGGCAAGCTACCTCTGCCACATGTGCTTGCTGGCCCTCCCCAGTGTGCATGCTACGCCCTAAACCCCAGGATGATACATTTGCCGGTCTGCAAGCATACGGCACCGCCCTGCTGGCGCCACCTCAGCCACCGTGCTGCGCCTGCTGCGCCACACATGCCATGCCGCACCTGCAGATCTGTGAGCAGCTCGTACCGCCCCACAGGCGCCACCTCCGTCGCCTCGTGCACTGGCGCTGAAGGCAGCAGGCGCGCCGCACCGCCCCAGGCTGTCTCGGTCATGAGGCCCACGCTCACGCCTGCAGGGAGGGGCAGTAAAAACACACACGCACACACACATTAACTTGGGCTTTGTTATGACAGATTTCACAACGTGCAGGAGCAGCGGTGGCGAGCATGACAGGCAGCTGGGCGTGCATCGCTGCCCGCCCCCTCAAACCTGCCAACAGCGCCTTGGCGG
Organism: Micractinium sp. NFX-FRZ; assembly: GCA_029339195.1. NCBI lineage: Eukaryota > Viridiplantae > Chlorophyta > Trebouxiophyceae > Chlorellales > Chlorellaceae > Micractinium > Micractinium sp. NFX-FRZ. The sequence continues at coordinate 143,337 of JAPTJF010000052.1, read as the reverse complement.
GCACCCCTACATCTGCTAGCGCCAGTCGTCGTCTCATCTCCCCCGATCTCCCCAGGTACCCCCTGAGGGCCTCCCCTGGCATTTCCCCTTGCGCCCTTATGCTCACCTGCCACCAGCGCCTTCATCGGCACCCACGCATCCGCAAGCGTCTGTGCCAGCTGTCCCACAGCCTGCCCAGGTAGCCCCTCACCCCCCCGCCACTTCTCTCTCCTCCTTCCAATGTGCTCACCTGCCACCAGCGCCTTGAGGGGCACCCCCGCATCCGCCAGCGCCAGCGCCCCGCCGCTCACCGCCGCCATGCTGCTGCTGCCCGAGGACGCCAGCGTGTCGGCGTTCAGCCGCAAGCTGAAGGGGAAGGCGGCCTCGTCGGGAATGACGGGCAGCAGCGCCTTCTCTGCAAGCTCGCTGTGACCCCACTCCCTCCGCTGCCCAGCTGCATGGCAGTCGCAGCGAGGGGGAGGTGGTGGAGCGAGCCAGGGGAGTGAGGCAGTCAGTGGCACAGAAGTGGGGTCGGAGATGGCGGGCAGAAGTGCATGCTATGCCACGGGGCAGCGGCAGCCTGAGTCAGTGGAGGCGGGGCGATGACATGGCGCAAAGCGGTGCCAGCCAGGCAGCGGCGGCCAGGGGAGGGTTTCGTCCCTGCAGCCAGCGCAACAACTACAGCCTGCAAGTGCAGCCCAGGCGCCTTGCTCACACGTGGATGTCTCGTTCACGGCATAGGCTGGGAAGGAGTAGTTGACAAACAGCCGCTTGCTGCCCTCCCCGCCCAGCAGCGACTCCATCTTCTGCTGCTCCCCCCGCCGCCCCACGGTGACCGTGCACAGCGACTGCGTCTCGCCGCGGCTGAACAGGGCGGAGCCATGCACCACAGGCACGGCATCCACCTGCGGGAGGGAAGAGGGGAGGGTGGGGGGCAGGCAGGGGGTGGGTGGAGGCTGGTGTCAGGGAAGGAGACTCGGGGCCAGGGTGGGGGTGCGGCAGTGGGGGCAAAACATGGGCAGCAATGGAAGAGAGGGGGTGGGCAGTGGGCCTGCCAGGAGGGCAGGTCGGCCCAGAAAGAGCACAGCGCGCGGCCCAACACCTCCGCACACCAGCACCAGCACTACCCGCAACCGCCCCTTGCCGCCTGCCCCGCAGACACCAGAAGCTCCCCGCCCGGCCCTGCCCTTCCAACCCAGCCCCAGCCAGCTCGCCCGCACCTCGCAGTGAACAGGGCGAACGTCAATGTTGCCCCGCCCGTCGCAGCGCCACCCCTCCTCCACCGCCATCCGCCGCATGGCTGCTCCCAGCACGGCAGTGAAAGCGTGCTCCATGTCAGCGGGGCTGACGCAGCCTGACCCAGGCACGCGAGCAAACTCGGTTCTGAAGCCGCCCGTGGCTTTGAGCCGCTCCAGCACAGATTCCTTGGCCTGCAGAAGGGGGGAGCACAGCAGGCACAGCAGGCACAGCGGGCGGGTGGGTGGGGCGGCACAGCGGGCACAGCGGGCTCGGCGAGTTCGCACTTGGTGCTCCAGAGGGGGAGCACGGCAGGCACAGCAGGCGTGCCAAGTGTGGGCAGGGCAGGGCAGCAGGTGGAGGGCAGGGGCGAAGGTGTGGGATGCCACTTGAGGTGGGCCGGACCCAGGGTGCGGCGCCAGCTGGCACCGCCCCCCTCAACTGTGTCACCCCCTCGCCCACACCGCCATTGGCAGCAGAGCCACACAGGGCGCGCCTTAGTGCGTCCACCCCCGAAATCTGCCTTCTCCGCTCAATGCAATACATGATTCTGCCCTCCCCGCTCCTCACCTGCTGCAGCGCCACCGTGCGGCTGGCTTTCGTGAGGTTGTCGTTGCGCAGTATGGCCTCCACCATGGGGGCCGCCAGGTCAGCCACCTTCTGCACAGCTGCCGAGTCTGCACCTGACAGCAGCGCCGGCCGCGTCTGCCGCCTGCGGGGCAGCCAGGGAGTGGAGGGCAGGGCAGGGAGGTCATTGCGGCTGGGGTGCGGGCACGTGTGCGGGTGTGTGTTCTGCGGCTGCGCAACTCGATGCCTGCAGTCCTTTTGTCAAGCGACCATTGGGATAGACGCAGGCATCCGAATCACAAGTGCAGGCAGGCATGCCGGCAGGTTGGAGCAGGGCAGCTGAGGAGACAGCAGGCTGGCTGGGAGGCTGGCGGGCAGGTGGCGTGCGCACTCTCACCCCGTCTGCGCTGCCAGCTGGCGCTGCGGATCAACCAGCTGCTGCGCCGCCTCCACCGCTGCCCGCAGCGCCCGCAGGAAGTCGGCCTCTGGGACCTGCACCAATGCACCAAACAAGAGGCGTGACGAGGTCTATGATCCCATTGCAACACCGGTACGGCGATGCAACGCTTGCAGAGAGCAGTGCACACTGCCCCTGCTCTCAGAGGCATTGCCGCAGAGCGTGCCCACAGGCTATGCTCCAAAACGGTTATTTGTGGTCCACCCACCTACCCACCTACCCACCTGGTCCCCCTCCGCCTCCAGCGTGGTCACCCTATCCGCTGTGCAGGCCACCAGCAGATTGAGTGTTGCCGCCTCCTGCTGCGCCACAGACGGCCCCACCACCAGAGAGCCGTCGGGCAGTATTGCTGCACGTGCCGCCGCCACGGGCCCCGCCCACGGCATGTCGGAGCACATGAGGGCGGAGGAGGCTGCTGAGATGGCCATGACGTCGGGGTCGGTGCCGCCGTCGGCGCTGAGCACGCTGGCAAACACCTGCGGGTGAGCAGGGCGGGCAGCGAGGCGGGTGGAAACATGGGTACTAAAGTTCAGGTGTCAGGGGCAATGCCTCCACTCAGGAGGCATCCCAAGTGGGGAGAGTGGGGGCGGCGCTGCGGTGGGCGCCTCTAACCGACCCGCCGCCGTGGGGACGGCCAACTCTAGCTTTCCAGAGAAAGGAGGTCACGCAACAGCGCTGCGGCACGCAGCAGCGGCATGCAGCTGCGCACTCATGCCCACCTGGCAAGCCGGGTTAACTCAAGGCAGGCGACAGGGCATTCATTAAACAGCGCTGCAGCAACACAAATGTGTGCCTCAGATGCGTCGTCCCAGCAGGTAACAGGGCATGCTTCAGCAACAGCCAAGCAAGTGCGGTCCAAGCAGGGAGCAGCCAGCGCAGCGCAGCACAGCACGCACCGCAGCGTCCAGAGCGTATCCTTTGGGGAACAGAGGGCGCAGCGCGCGGTGGATGCGGCGCCCCGCCAGCACCTCGTGCTCCTTGGGTGCCCCCTCCCGCTTGTTGTAGGTGCCGGGGATGCGGCCCACCGCGTACAGCTTTTCCCGGTACTCGACCTGGGAGAAGCGGGGTAGGAGGCGGGGGATGGAAGCGGGAGACGGTTGGGCCAAGCCCTACGCTGCTTGCCCTGATGGATCCGCTGCTGCTGCACGCACAGGGCGAGGTGCACTGCTGGCATGCCAACCCCACCTACTCCCTGCGCCTCCGGCAAGCTCCTCTCACTGCTCCTCCGAATCGCCCACCCCTCCCACTTCTCCCCCAGCCCGCCCCCACACCTCGAACTGCAGGTTCTGGGCGTCCCTCCGGAAGAAGGGCGGCGCCTGGCAGGTGGCAGCAGCCAGCACGGTGGTGCCGCCTGCCTGCACCAGGCAGGAGCCGTTGGCCAGGCGGGCCAGCTTGCCCGTCTCAAAGGCCCACTGCTGCCCCTGGAACGCCGCCTCCTGCCGCAGGCTCTGCCCCAGCGGCAGCGTGGCAATGTTGTCGGTTGACACAAACCGCTGCCCCGACAGCAACGCCTGTGCTGCATCCGCTTCCGACAGGGCGGGCAGCAGCTCCGCCGCTCCCCGAAGAGCGTCCTCCAAGTCGTCTTTGCCATGCAGCTCTGGCAGCGGCAGCTCATCGGGCGGCATGCCGCCACTGGCCGCCGTGCTGAGCTGCCTGTGCTGCTGCTGCTGCTGCTGCTGCTGCTGCTGCTGGACGAGGGCGGCGGCTGCAGGGGTGAGGCTGCGTGCCTGGCATGTCGAGGCAGCACGCAGCCAGCAGGCGGCTGCCTCTACTGCATGGGCCAGACCACATGAGCATGTGGCAGCGTCAGGTGCGGGAGCATGTGCCGCTGCATGTAGCCAAATCCTATGCAGCTGTGACACGCATGTTGCAGCAGCCAATCAGCAAACGAAGCTGGAGTGGCAGCACAGGCACAGGCAGCGGCGGCGGCGCTGGCGGCAGTGCCAAGGGAGCACTGTCAATGCCGCACTCATCAAGTCCTGTTTTCCACTCACGCTCAAGTTCCGCCCCTCTTCCTGCCAGCAGCGCTGCACACCGCCTCAGCGCTGCCGCTCGGCTGCCGAGCACCATGGCTGCCGAAAGCGACGCCTTCCGGACGTAAACACCGCTTTTGAATCAACCTGCTTCCAATCAATGCAACCTGTTGAGCTGGGCTACCCAAATGTCCGACAATAGCTCCAGTTTGCGCGCGAAGCGAGCTCGATGAGTGCAGGCCCTGGATAGCGGTGCAGTAACGAATGCGAATTTGCACATGCATGCAGGCTGAGAGCGAAAGGGTTGAGGGAGGGGCTGTACCTCGCGGTCGGGCGGTACAGCGTTCTGTTCAAGCTCCAGTCCCCTGAGAAGGCCGAGTGTCCCATTTCCAGCCGAGCTTTGATCGCAAGCAAAGGTCCTTGAGAGTGGCAAGTGTGCTGCCGCCGTCCATCAGAACAACCAGGCGTCTCGGCCGGCCTTGAAGCTTGACTGAGGAGGCCCCTCGGCACACAGGCGGGCGCACATCATGGTGAACCAGCGCAGGGCTGGGTGTCGGCAACAGGGGAGGGCCCGTGGCGGCCGCCCAACCTGGCCGACCGCTCCGCCTTCCGCCTCCCGTGCCCCTGCCTGCACGCACCTCGCCCGCCTGCCTCCATTCCCCACACAGCCACAAGTGGCGTTTCTTGAGCCCTTGTGAACCTCTTCCAATCATATGACACGCCCGTCCTGGTGCAGGCTGACGACGCGGAGCTTGAGGCGATCCGTCAGCGGCGCATGGCACAGCTGATGGGGGCGCAGGGCGGCGGTGCGGGAGGGCCCGGCGGCAGGGCGCCAGCCTCCGCAGAGGAGGCGGCGGCGCAGGAGGAGGCTCGGCAGGCGCAGGAGGAGCAGCGGGCGTCCATGCTGCACAGCATCTTGCAACCGGCGGCGCGCGACCGACGTGAGTGGGGCAACGTGCGTGTCGGACGGGGGCCGTCAAGGGTTTTACCACCACAAGCGTGATGCGGGAGCCGGCACACAGGCTGCCTGCCCGCCTGCAGCTTGGCGCCCGGTGTGCTGCAGGCCCCACCCGCCCACCCACCCTATCTCCTTCACTGCCTGCCTCCACCCATGTTTCCTCCCAACATCTTCGCGCCTTTACCCGCCCACACTTGTGTCGCCCCTCCCTCCACACTCTCCACCTTGCACCCGTCCCTTGCTGCAGTGGCGCGCATCAGCCTGGTGAAGCCGGACAAGGCGCGGGGGGTGGAGGATATGCTGATCATGGCGGCACGGCGGGGCCAGATCCAGGAGAAGGTGGGCCAGGCATTAAGCAGAGTTGATGTTTACAGTGGTGTCATATCCTTGGGGAGGGCAGGTTGTCGTGTCAGGTTGGGGGGGCATGCTGACCATGGCGGTGCGGCGCGGGCGGAAACGGGGATTGTGCTTGCGCCCTGCAAGCACTCCGGTTTGCCTTGCAATCTTTGCTTTGCATGCTTTGGTGCAGCGCGCTTGCGCGTGCACAGGCGGTGCAGTACGTGTGCACCTCACAGTGCCGCGGTCTTGGCGGCCTGGGGCCCGCACCTGTGCTGCTTGCCTGCATGGCAGGTGCCACATTCTTCTGCCTCTGCCCCAGGCGCCTCATCCCAGGTGCCACCATGGTTACACCTCCTCCTCACTGCAGGTGTCTGAGGCGCGGCTGATTGAGCTGCTGGAGCAGGTGTCGGAGCAGACGGAGAAGAAGACAAAGGTGGGGCGTGTGAAGAGTGCCTGTGCTTGTGCTTGGTTGGTGGCATGTGATGTCACGTGGTGAGCTGTGGCAGTGTGTCGGAGCAGGCAAAGAAGACGCAGTTGGGGAGTGCGGGGAGTGCGGGGTGGGTGGGGTGGGAGTGGAGTGAGCATCTCTGGGATGGTGTGTGGGCATGGTGAGGTGTGCTGCAAATCCCGTGCCATGGTGTGGTGGGCAGGGCGGGGGGGAGCCAGGCGTGAGTTAAGCGTGCGCAGGCAGCTAGACGGGTATGCAAGGCTCGTGGCGCAGGGCTGGTGGGTGCGGGAGAGCGTGCCACCTGTGCAGTGGGGCGAGTGCTTGCGGGCCAACTGGCTTGCTCACTGCAAGTGGCAGCCCGGCATGCACATGGCGCTATCTGCCACTTGTGGAACGCATGGTGAGTCCTGCAAGGCACAGCCCCAATTGGCATGCCATCCCCCCGCCCGGCCCTATGCCAACCGCAGGTGACCATCCAACGGCGCCGGGGGGCGCTGGACGACGACTGGTGACAGTGCAGGGTCTGTCCACGGACGTGGACCCAGGAGCTAACGAGAATGGCAGGATGCCGCGCCACATGATGGCCTGAGCAGTTGCCAGCTCAAAGCAGCTGCTGCCAGGAGGAAGCCGCCAGCTGTGCATTGCATAAACATCCGGCTGGCCTGCCCCGCCAGCTGCCAGCTATGCCACCTCCAATTCTGCTCTCCCTGTCGCGGGTCCATGACCTATATCTCGTCTCTAGCAGCGTTTGTGAGCTACTCTCGTCAGCAAATCCCAGAGAGAACACCGATGGCGCAGGCACCATTCGGACAGCGGCCGGCAGTGCTGCTGGCTGCGGCGCTGCTGCTGGTGTCGGCTGCAGCGAACGAGCAAGGTGCGCTGAGTGCTTGATTGATGGAAAGGGCTTGCAGGCACACGCCGGTGCCAGTGGTCCCACCCTGCCTGCGGGTGGCTGCCCTTCGCTGCAGAGCGTCAGGCTTCGTGGGACTACTCCTCAATTCTGTCGCCCGGGCGGTTCCAGGGCATCTCTTTTGAAGGTGAGCCGCGCCGCAGCTGGAGAGGCTCAGAGCCTCCGCAGCCCACCCACCGCCGCGCGCCACCGCCGCAGCGCCCCGCCCTCGTCCCCTCTCGCCCACCTGCTCCTCGCTCTGCGCTTTCCTACCAGCCTGGCCTCCCTCCCCTGCGCCACCACTCTGTCCCACTACCGTAGCTCCCGCTGGCTGTAACTGACACACATCCACAGACCTCCCGGGCTTCACACGCTCCGTCTACGAGCGCAACTACGCCCTCGTCACTCCCGAGTCACATGTGTATGGCGCCAACCCGCTGTGGTCCAATGCAACCACCGCCCACATCATCTCCCCCGTCGTGGGCGCCAACTTTGCCATGCTGCTGGTGCAAATGAAGCGCGCGTCGCGCGGCGCACCGCAGCCCGAGGGGCACGAGAGGTGGGGCGGGGCATGGCGGTGGGGGCGGGGCGGGGCCAGCGCCGTACGGGGGCGGGAGGCCCATGGAAGGCGGCCAGTCCAGTAGCGCCCGCAGTCAGAACAGCACCCATGTCCAGGCCTCGTGTGCCTGCTGCTGTGCTGGCCATGCCTGCCAGGCTGCTCCACGCTCCCCCGCCGGCCTCAGCTCCCACACGCATCCCACCCTGCCCCTGCCCTCCTGCACACGCACCCGCCTTGCCCCTCACTCCCTGCCCCCGTTCCCTCTCACTCCTGCTCTCTTCTCTCCTGCAGGTTCATTTTCGTGCTGGACGGCCTGGTGGAGGTGACTGTCGGTGGAGAGACTGTGGCGCTGCGTGCCGACGATTACGCCTACCTGCCTGCTGGGCTGGAGCACAGCGTGACCTCTGCCGCCGGCGCCGGGCTGCTGCTGTTTGAGCGCCGCTACGCCCTCAAGGTGCGCCTGCTCCTGTGGTTGATTGTTTCTTTTTTTCCGTTGCTCTGGCCCGCTGCCAACAGCCGGCACACACTCAACAGGCACATATTGTTGTGCTTGCATCCCGTTGCAAGCGGGCAGGCAGCCAGACCGGGGCCCGCTTTGCCGTGCCAATGGAACACCCTCGCCCCTGCCTGCCTGCCCGACTCATGTCACTGGTCTCCCCTCACCCCCTGCCCCCACGTCACTCAACGCGCTCCTCCAGACCTGCTCACATCCGCCCCTGCACACCCTCTACTCTCCTGCCTGCTTCACACCCAACACCCAACCACCCCGGCCTTGGTCTCCCCGTCCCGCTTTACGCCCCTTTCTACTTCTTATCCAGACCTCCATTGTTTCATTCCCCAAGCTCCTGAGAGGCTACGCGCATGCGCTGCCTCTACACCATCCCCTCACCTTCCGCCACAATCACCCACCCATGCCGCAGGGCTCCCCCAAGTTCCTGCACGGGCACACCCAGGACCAGGCGCTGCTGCCCACCGCCGGCGAGGTGTTCTCCCTGCGCAAGCTGCTGCCCCAGACGGAGGAGTTCGACTTCAACGTCCATGGTGAGCGAGCGCATGACTGTGGCTGTGGCTGTGGCTGGGGCTGGGGCTGGGGCTGGGGCCCTGGCCCCGGCGGGCACGTGATAGACTGGGGGTGGCTCTTGGGATGGCTCCGCCTTGCACCGCCGCCTGCCTGAGTGTGCGACCCGAGAGCTGGCGCTTTTCCTGCCCCCGCCCCTTTGACATGCACACGTTTTATCACCTGTGCCCCCTCCCCTCCCCTTGCAGTGATGGACTTCCTCCCCGGCGAGCACCTGAATGTGAAGGAGGTGCACTACAACCAGCACGGCCTGCTGCTGCTGCAGGGCAAGGGAATCTACAGGTGCGCCTGGAGTGCAGGCATGTGCGCATGCTTGGTGTGCGAACAACAACACCTGCCGGGCCGTGCAGTGCAGCTGCAGGGCGTGGGGTGTGGGGTGCCCAGTGCTGCTGCTGCTGCTGCTGCTGCTGCTTGGCAAGACCGCCCCTACAAGTGCATGGGTGGGGATGGCAGGAGTTGCGGAGGTACGAGGAGGGTAGATGTGTGAGTTGCGCTTGCGTGGCCAGGTGTGTGGGGGGCTGCTTGCAGTGCCTGACAGGTTGCACTGGGGGGGGATGCCCTGCCTATGGGTCCCCCAGGATGTGCTGCATCAGCAGGATCTGGCTGCACTTACTCACCACCCCTTTTGCTGCAATCCCTTGCTCGGCGCACTGGCTGCAGGCTGGGCAACGACTGGTACCCTGTGCAGGCAGGCGACGCAATCTGGTGAGTTTTTTATGCGGCCTGGCAGCCAGCGCTGCTTGTGAACCGTCCCGCCGTGGTTGCTCATAAGGCAGCAGTGCCCCGGCCCCATGGAATGCCCCCAGCAGCCATTCTTCCCCCCCCTAAAGTGCGCCAGGCTCACTCTTTCACATGGGTGGCTGCACACCAGCACCCCTCACTTCTGCCCTCCCCTGTTGTCCCCCCTCTCTCCTGCTCCCGCAGGATGGCGCCTTTTGTGCCCCAGTGGTACGCCGCGCTGGGCACGCAGGAGAGCCGCTACATCCTCTACAAGGTGGGGCCCCCAAACGTTTAAAATTGTTGTAGCATTGTCAGTAGCAAATCTAGAAACAGGCAACAATGTAGGGGTGGCGTGCGGCGGGGAGAAGCAGCGGAGGCGTTGCATGCATGGGGGCAGAGCCGCTGCACGCGCCCCCGCCGTCTTTCTGTTGTGGCCAATGCTACATGGCCTGCAAGGGCGGGGGGCTCAGATGGCAGAGAGTGATGCTTTTCTTCTGTGTGCCAAATGCCACGGATGAGCTGGTGGGGGTTGGGGGTCGTGCTAGGGGCTGCGAATGGGCTAGGGGAGGGGAGGGAAACTCTCGAGGGCGACCCCCCCGGGGAGCGGTGGCAGGCAGGGCTTGGGAGCAGCCGTTGGAGAGGAGGAGAGTTGCGATTTCAATTTCTGGCGGGGGGCACGCCCAGCCGTCCATTCCGCCCTCTGCCACGGTCCGAACCTGGCATTGCGACAGTGTCTGACGCTGCTGTGCCCTGCTGCGTGCCCCCCTCCCTCGTCCGTGGACCCTGCAGGACACAATCGTGGACCCTCTGCTGGGCTGAGCACCACCCAGGCTGAGCACCCAAGCTGTGTGCCCTCTGCACACCCACTCTGTTGTGCCTGCCCTGAGCACCCAAGCTGTGAGCCCCCAGTACACCCCGTGCCTGCTTCAAACCTCCGCATGATACCTGACCCCTGTCACAATCGCCTCAACATTCTGAGTACCACTAGACCGTCATCCTCCCTCAGTTGTTTTCTGCAGCGCAATCGTTGGCACAGGGCAACGCCCGCTGCACTGGAACAGCCCGCTGTGTTTTCTGCTGCCCGTGCATGGTGTCTTGGCAGCCGTGCCGTTCGGAGCCCTCTTTTTCACTTTGTTTGCTTTCGGAAGACAAAACTGCAATCCTCGTGTGAAGCTACTCTTGCAGCAGGGCAAACATGCGTCGCAGAGAGCAGCCAGCCAAGTGGGGCGCCCACAAGCCTCCCCACTGTGGGCCGCTACGGTAGAACCGCCTAATATCAAACTGCGCTGCTGTGTAGCCTTCCCTCTGGCTCTGCACTAGTCACCCCCCCAAATACAACGTGAGCGGTCGAGCAGGCCTCGTGAGCATGGCAGGCCCACGGTACGGCAGCGAGATCGAAGGCGTGGACGTCTTCACTGGCTGTATTATGTTGGTGACTGCATAAAAATGGGGGAACACAGATGGCCCTGTGCATGCACAGGCATGGGGCACCAGCTGTTGGATGCCGTAGGGGGTCGTGCACAGCAGCGTGCTGAGCAGGCGCCTGCCGGCGGCAGCAGGCCTGCCGCATGTGTCGGCTCGGCTGCGGGGCGTGCCACGCGCCATTGCCGCCCGTTTCAGGCCTAGAAAATCGCACGCCGCCTTCAACTGCGTGGGACAGCTTCAGTGGGCAGAGCAGTGTCGCTGGCGCTCGGAGTGCAGTGCCGGCCGGCCGCAGGCGCGTTCCTGTCCTGGTCTAGCACTACGCTAAAGGGTCCTGGGGTGCGGCAGCGATGAGTGACGCAACACGATGGCGCCGTGGTCCCGGACAGCGGCGGGCCTTCCGCCAGCGCCCGGCAGCGCCGCGAACCCGCTGCACCTCCTGTCCCCAGCACAATGTAATGCACACACACACACCATGCCCTGACTTGCGCTGCAGGCCGGCTGCACCGGCCTCATGAGGAGGCTCCTGGTCTGGCTGTTTGCGGTGGCAGCGGGCATGGCAGCACCGGGCACGCTGGCCGCCTGCTTAGGCAGCAGCTGCCCCAGCGCTGTGGCCGCAGAACAGTTGTCGCTCACAGGTGTGCTGCATGCTCGCTGAGCTCATCTGTCTGGGCTTGGCCGCACGCTCAGTAAACCGAGATGGCTGCATGCAAGGTGCAGCCCTGCCCAGCTTCCCTGGCAGCCTCCACGCCCTGGCTCGATCTCTCTTGATTCTCAAAAACAGATGGTTCCAAGCCAGCGGGTTGCCAGCGGCCGGCATGCGCCGTGCTCTCTGCGGCCCCATTCCGCATATCCCAGCAATCCACGTTTTATTGCCTGCACGCACTTTTTGCATCTCACCACGTCTCCCCATATGGAAGCATGTGCACCTGCCACCTGCCACCCCCCGCAGGCCAGCTCAGCCTGTTCGCCGGCACACAGGCCAGCACGGGTGGCACGCTGCAGGCGGTGGTGGCGGCCCCCCACGAGGGGCGCACCGTGTATGCCGCCATTGCCAACCTGCAAGAGCTGCGCAACGGTTCTGGCTTCCCGCCGGGCTGGGGCCATGGAGCAACTGTTGTGCTGACGGGCACCATGTGAGGGAGGGCGGGGCGGGGTCCAGGTGTGCACTGCCAATGGGGGCCCCTGCATGTTGGCAGCACCAGTATCCCGGCGGCGACATGACAGCATCCGAGGTGGCATCATCCGCATGTGCCGGGGCTGCTGTTCAGGATGGCATCTACCGCCCTGCAATGACTGATACCCACTGCCTGTGCTGGCCCTGCCTGCCCTGCAGCCTGTCAGCCCCCACCGCCCTCGACCTAATCATATTTGTGGACTCGTTACTAGTCAAGAAGGCGGCGCCGCCACATGCTGAGCGCTTGCTAGAGCAGCTGCGCCTGGCAACGTCCCAAGGCATCAAGCCCGCAGCTGCTGTGAAGGCTGGGCTCGCCGTGCTGGTTGTGCGCGCCAGCATCCCTCCCGCCGACCAGTGCTCCCTCCCGTATGCAGCTGCCACGCGGGCGAGCCACATGAACGATTCGGTGAGTGGCCGGGCGGGCAGGCTGAGGGGTGGTGCTGCGACGTCGGTGGGTGGGATCCTGCGAGCAGCGGCGCAGTGTGGGGCATGGGTGCAATGCAGGCGTGGCCGCGGTTATGGGTGGGGGCAGCACCTGGGTGGGGGTGCATTGCGCACGTTTCTTGCACCGAGCCATGGCCAAACACTCTCAAACTGCCCCATTGCCCCACATCGCCTCTGTTGCGTCCCCTCCCCCCTTGTTGCAGGCCTGGAGCAGCCTGCTCAGCCAGTGCGACCAGATGCTGGGCACCTGCACCTTTGGCGGGATCTCCCTCAACCTGGCCGCCTCAGTCGTGGCATCCAGGATCACCTTGCCTTGCAGCGTGGCCCAGCAAGACCCGTGAGCCAGGACAGGGTTTTGACCGCCGCCATGCCTCTGGCCGCGTGCTGTCCACTCATGTTCCTGCTCAGACGGGCGCTGCCGCCTGTTCCCACGTATGCCCTGGCGGTGCCGCCCTCCGCCCTGCTGCGTGCCACCCGACCCCAAACTCTGTGCACCTGCCCACCCTGCTTGGCGTCGCCAGCCTGACTTCTGCCCTGCCCAACCACCGGCGTGTGCCCTCCCACTGCCCGCCTGCCTGCCTGCTTGCAGCGCATACAACTCTGGGCGCACTGCCTGGACAAACTCCCTGCGCTTGGGGGCAGCTGCCCTGGGCCTCAATGCCTCTGCCTTCGATTTTTTTGTAATCGAGTTCCCGCACATCACAAGCCCCGGCATGTTCTACGGTAATCCGAGTCGGCAAGCCTGTGGTTGCCGGTGCCTTGCGCCACGTCAAGCCGTGTGGCTGCTGTGCGCGCCGTGCTGTGCTGCGCTGCGCTGTGTCTGTTGCACAGCGTGGGCATGGCGCCCTGCCTCGCGTGCTTACACCTCCCCTCCCCCTTCCTCCCCCTCCGTGCCACCACCTGCAGACCTGGGCACACAAGGTAAGGTGGGTGGGCAGCGTGCTTGTGGGCCCTATTGGCATGCTGCCTGCCTGCCTGCCTGCCTGCCTGCTGTGCCTGCTCCCCCCAAGTAGTACATGCAGGCTTGGTTTGCATGCACTTGACCCAGGGTTTGCAAGGCCAACAGACAGGCCTGTGTGAGGCGTGTGCCTGCATGTCGCCGATGTGCCTCCTCACCTCCCCTGCCCAGATGGCGCCGAGAGTTGGTTCAACGTGGGACAGAAAGACATACCGAGTGACACACTTGTGCACGAGGTGCGCCAGCTAGCCTGCCCTGTCGGGCCAGGCAGTGCTGGGCAGCTGCCGGGCAGCTGCCAAGTAGCTCCTGGGTCGTGCAGCAGCTGGCCACAGCTGCTTTCCTCGGCACATATTTTGCAACCCTGGGTGGGCCTGTGTTTACTGTTTGTTGCGCCTGCTGTGGCATGCCGTCCTCCTCTCACTCTTTGTGCCTCGCCACCATGCCGTGAGCGCAGTGGGGCCACAACTTTGGGCTGTACCACGCGGCAGGCATGTCTGTGGGCGACATTGCCGAGGGCGCCAACATGCCCGACAATTGTGAGACGCCCAGCCCGCTTGGCTGCCCCTTCTGAGTGCTAACCGTGCACTGTCTGGCTGCCCGAGTTGGCTGGGCTACATCGGGCGGGTTGGCTGGCCGGTTGGTTGGTCGGTTGCCTGGCTTACTTGTTTAACTGACTGTTCCCTGCCTGCCTAGCGTGGGCTCCCCTCCTCTTCCTTGCCGGGCCCACAGACGAGGACGCCTGCAGCATCATGGGCGTGGGGTGCGTTGCCCCCGCCTGCTACAACTTCCCGCAGTCAACCTCGCTGGCGCCAGACCTGTTCAGGCCAACCAGCGTGTCTGCCCAAACCCTCACCCCCGGCGAGGGGCACGAGTTTGGCTTGGTGCACGAATGGTCTGTGCCGGCACGCACAGAGGACAATGCACACGTGGTGCGTGTGTGTCATGCACAGGAACAACCACAGCAGTGTCGGGCCTGCCATGGCCTATGCGCCTCCACTCTGTGCCTGCGACCTCCCTGCCTGCCGGTCCACGCCCACACTTGCCCACCCGCAACCCCTGCACGGTGAACGTGCTCCTGCCGCTGCTGCTGGCGCTGCTGCTGCTGCAGGCGCTGGCCTTTGACATGGGCAGCTTCAACTCCAGCTACCAGGGCCGCCTGCTGTGGGCCACGTACTGGACCAACGACGTCGCCTATTTCGGGGTGCGAATCTGGCGGGCCACGAGGGGTGGTGCAGCCACCCATAATGCAGAACATGTATATGCTGTTGCTGTTGCTGCTGCTGGGTGCCAGCTGGATTAGTGATGACACACGCCGGCCAGCGCCTGCTGCCAGCCTGCACTGCTGCCTGTGCCTCGTCTGATTACCTTGAGCTGCGCTGCCTGCGACGCCTGCTTTGCCTTGCCTTTGTGCCCCTAGGCCTCGCTCTCTCTGCCCCTGGCGAGCTGTTGACACGCTGCTGTGCCCTGGCCCTGAACATGATCCGCAGAAGAATGCTGCTTACCACCGCACACTCATTCTACGTCACACGTTCAGCGGCCAGAATGCGTCCACTTGGAACATTGGACAGCTGGTGCCCGGGGCGATCTGGAGCTATGTGCGTGCGGCCTGCACCAGCAGCCTTGCCTGCCTGCCTGCCTCCCTGCCTCCCTGCCTGCCTTGCCTTGCCTGCCTGCTTGCCCGCACGCCCTCCTGCCATTCCTTGCGTTGCCTGCCTGCCTGCCCCCCAGGGTCACCTTGCCACATCTTGCCAAGCACCCCCCTCATCCGCCCCGCGCTTGCAGCCTGGCACCACCCTGGTTCTGAAGCTGGCCTCATCCGCCGCCACCACAGCCACCCTGCAGCTCTGCTGGTCCGACCAGTACAGCTCGTGTGGTGAGTCAGCAGGGAGGGGGAAGCGGTGACCCGCAGGGGCAGGCTGGGGGGCACAACAGCGGCGCACAGTTCCTGAGGGTCCCATGCATGCTGTGCATGCTGGGCCCTCACACTGTGCGCTGATCGCATGACACCTGCTGCGCTGCGCCTGTTCCCCCGCACCATCCCTTCCTGCCTCTGCCGCAGCGCTCCACCCCTCCCAGTACCCAGCCGTCATCCAGCTGACCACTCCAAGCCTGGGTGCCAACCGGTGCCTGGAGGTCTGCGCCACCTGCACCCTGCCCGCCCCTCTGCCCGCCGACGCTCGACCCGTGTTTCTCAGCACCGCATGCACCGCCCCCTCCGTGGCGAACGCCTGGCAGCCGGTGCTGCGCTTTACAGACAAGGCGGGGAGCTATGTGCAGCTGAAGAGCAGCCAAACGGGACTTTGCCTGAGCGTGGACAATTCCACGACGATTGACGACCTGCAGAGTGGGTGTGCTATCATACAACAGGGAGGCACAGCGGGGTGCCAGTGGGAGGCGCAGAGGCGTGCTGGTGGGCAGTCAAAGGGATGAAAATGGGAGGCTGGCCCTGCCCTGGCTGGTGCTGGCTGTGAAGCGTGTGTGTGTGTGGCTGGGGCGCAGCGGTGCGCGGCGCTTGTCAGCCGGCGGCGCCTGTGAGGCGGGCAGGGTGGGCCGGAAGGCGGGCGGGCACGTGCTGCATGCAGAGTCGCCGCCGCGGCACCGTTTGCCCATCAATCCCCACCCAACCTTGTCCCCGCCCACGCAACTGCCTGGTCTGACCCCACACAACCGCAGGCTATCCGACCCTGGCCTACCATGTGCTGGCCCGCCCCTGCAGCAGCGACCCCATTGTCGCCGCCGCCGACAGCCTGCAGCTCTTTCGTTTCCAGCAGGACACCGCCCTGCCCACCACCTACAACCTGATGATCCCCTCACCCACAGCCATGAACCCAAGCTTCCCCTCCTGCCTCACGATCTGCGACCAAGCACAGTGCACCGCCCCCTTGACTAGCGTGCCAGGAGTGTCCTCCCTCCTCTGCTACACGCGTTACCAGGCCGGCTTTGCCGGCGGTATCCAGCAGTTTGGAGTGCAGGAGGTGCAAGGTGGGTGTTGGGGGGCAAGAGGGGCGGATGTGGAGGGGGCGGCAGGTGGGCCAGCTGGCATCCTGTGCAGGCCTGCCGTGCACGCTGGCAGGTGTGTGGGTTGCATCCATGCCGCGCAGAGCACTGAACCAAGCACGACGTGCCTCTGCCTGCTTGTCGTGAGCCAGGCGCCTGCTGCTCCCCCTCTGCCCCCTGCAGGCCTCGCCTTCCCGCCCCCTCCCGCCCCTCCACCACCCAGCCCCCCACGCCCGCCGCACCCACCGGCTCCGCCTCCTCCCGCCCCTCTGGCCGCCGTCATCGCCTCCACTTTCACCCTCTTCCAGTACTCTGTGCTTGCACCCGGCACAGGCCCCTACTGGGGCACCATGGCATGCCTGGCAGCTTGCACGCCCAGCACGTGCCCAGGTGTTGACACAAGCGTGCCGGAGGGTACTTCCGGAGTGTACACCAAGCTCGATTGCCCCCTCACCGGCATGCCCAGCCTGGACACAGTTTGGGAGGTCAGGCGGCGGTGGGACATTGCCGGCGCCGTGTGGCTGCAGGTTGCCAACGCCGCAACCCAGCAGTGCCTGCACATCAGCTCGTCCAGTGAGCGCCGCTGCGTGGTTGTCGTCGCTACGTCTGCTGCGCAGCCACCCCTGCTTGGAACAGCTCACTTGAACGCTGCGTCATGTGTCCTGCAAAGAACCCTTCTTCCACTTCCAGTGCAGCTCATGTCACTCATGTGCCTGCGCCTGTGCCTGCTTCTCTCCCTGGGTGCCTCCCTCCCTCCCGCCGTGCAGCCAGCCGGCGCGTCGTGACTGCGCCCTGCGCCAGCCTTGGCACCGCCCCCAACCCGGCCGCCAGCCCGCAGCTCTTCAAGCTGCTGACCGACGCTGCCCAGGCGGCAGTGGGCGGGGTGGTGGTGCTCAGCAGCCGGCAGTTTCGGCTGGGCCTACTGCCTGGCCACCTGCACCCCTGGCACTTTGAACAGCGACTGCCCACTGGGGCGCTCCTACTCGGTGCTGGCCAGCTACTGCTTCCAGATTAATGGGTACCCAGGGTACGACAGGACAGTGGAGTTCAAGGCTGCGGGGGTCACAGGTGGGTGCGGCAGTCACAGCGGCGGTGGCTGTGCATGTCTTGCCTGCTGTGCTGATGAACGCATGCAAGGCACCCGTGCTGTCACCACCTTCTTTCTCTTCTTCACAAGTGCACCCGTGCTGTCACCACTTGGTCCTCTTGTCTATGTATGGCACCCGTGCATGCCAACCTGTCTGCGTGCATGCTGTCAGGGAGGCATCTGACTGCTTTCTGCATGAACTGCTTGGCTGTTGCTCTCATCCCGCTGCAGGGCTGGCGCTGCCGCCTCCGGCAAGTCCCCCACCGCAGCCGCCCTTTCCCCCGCCTCCGCCCTCGCCAGCCCCACCCAGCCCATCCCCGCCGCCGCCCTCCCCGTCGCCGCCACCACCCACGCCCTCACCGCCACCACCCAGCCCCTCACCACCGCCGCCTCCCAGCCCCTCGCCACCGCCGCCTCCCAGCCCCTCACCGCCACCACCTCCAAGCCCCTCACCACAGCCACCACCCAGCCCCTCACCGCCGCCGCCCAGCCCCTCAGTTCCGCCGCCCAGCCCCTCAGTTCCGCCGCCCAGCTCATCCCCACCACCGCCATCCCCTTCACCTCACCCTCCACCCCCCTTTCTTCCATCCTCTGAGCCCTTGCAACCACCACCACCCCTCAGCCCCTCTCCGCCGCCACCCAGCCCGTCCCCCCCGCCATCTCCCAGTCCCCCGCCACCCTCTCCCTCACCACCGCCCCCCTCGCCGTTGCCACCCATTACCCTCTCAACACCGCCTCCCAGCCCTTCACCCCCACCGCCCTGCCCCTCACCCCCACCACCACAGCCATCCCCGACATCAGCCTCACCCCCGCCAGAACAGCCACTCCCACCGCCCCCCAGCCCCTCACCACCACCACCGGAGCCATTCTCACCGCCCCCCACTCCCGTGCCACCAATACCCTCTCCCTCACCACCGCCGCCTCTCAGCCCCTCCCCACCACCGCCTCTCAGCCCCTCCCCACCACCGCCTCTCAGCCCCTCCCCACCACCTCCACAGCCATCCCCACCGCCTCCCTTCCCCGCAACGCCGCCACCCTCTCCCTCCCCACCGCCGCCACCCCGCACCTCGCCACCCTCTCCCTCCCCCCCACCGCCTCTCAGCCCCTCCCCACCACCACCCCCTCGCCCCTCCCCGCCACCTCCCAGCCCTTCGCCGCGCCCACCCCCCTCACCGCACCGTCCCAGCCCACCTCCACCACCAAGGCGGCCAGCACCGATGCCGCCAGCAAGGCGCCAAAAAGTGGCCTGACGTGCCTTCCAAGCGCATCTGGTGGCATGGAAGCTGCGGAGACGTGCGGCAAACACACCCATATGATACCCAATACATGTATGGCGCTCTGCCGCGAAGTTTTCAAACTTGTGTTAACCCCAGTTATTCCGCTGTCAGCACCCGCTGTCAACCCACACAACGAGCCCTGGTCCAGTTTGCCTATTGACGTTCTAGCCACAAATGAGGCCGGGGATTTAGTGTGGTGTGGTTGTTGCTTCACAGTGTGTGGCAGGTGCATGGCAGCTCCTGCGCCGGAGGTTAGAAGGTTGGAAGAAAAGGGGGAGGGGGGGGGAGGGGGGAGGGGTGCTCAAGTGTGCGTGTGCAAAGAACAGTCTAGCCTAGGAGAGGTGAGGCAGGAAGCTTGGAAGCGTGATGCAAGTGTCAGGCAGAACAAACCCTGGAAAGAAAGTGTTCAGTCAGAGCCGCCTCGCCCGCCACCGTGCCGCTGCTGTACAGACAACGCGGGGTGTTGCGCTGGCGGTAGTGGTGTCGTGGCGAAGCCGCACGGCGGGCAGGCCGGGCCGTGCGCGCTCGTGTGCGACAGGCAGGCAGGCAGGATGGGGCAAGCGTGGTGGGGCAGCAGCGGTCGCAGCCGCTGCCGCCACCGCCTCAGCACCCTGCCCGCACATGGTGGTGGTGCTCGCGGGGAGGAAGGGGGAGGGGGTGATGAGGTAATGGTGTGGACGTGAGTGTGTGCTGCTGCATGGCCCCGCTGTGCGCCGCGCTACGCCACCTCAGCCGCTCCATGGGGCGGCAGCTGCGCGACGCGGTGTGCCGGGGCCGGGTCCTGGGCTGGCCAAGGCTGGCCTGCCAGGCTGTGTGCCAGGCTACCCGCCTCACTCCTGGTCCTTCATCTCGCCCTCGCCGCCGGCATCGCGACCCTGCTCGGCGTCCTGCAGCGCCACAAGGAGCAGGCGGGGGGAGCCGGCCCAGGTTAGACTGGCAAGAAGCGGGGCGCATTTGCTGCGTTCAACACACACGGCCACCTTACGAGTCTGCAGGCCACCCCTAGGCCTCAACAGAGTGCAGCATGCCCCGCCCTGGCCAGCCACCCTGAGCCTTTGGGTGCATCCGCGGCCGGCAGCCAGGCTGCCCCTGCATGCCGCCCTGCACGCCACCCGTCTTGCCTGCATGTCGCTGGTCCAGAGCGTGAGGTTGTCGCGCAGCAGCTGCATGATGAGGGTGCTGTCCTTGTACGACTCCTCCCCCAGCGTGTCCAGCTCAGCAATCGCCTCGTCAAACGCCTGCACACATGCCGGCAACACAATGCACAGCACATGAGACAACGAAACAGTCAAGCAACAGCCACCGCGGAGCAAGCTGTCGGCAGCCAAAGCCGAGCCGAGAGGAGCTGATCAGAAGCTGCAGCGGGGCGGCAGGGGTAAACGCGGATGCAGGTGTGCACACTGGCGGGCGCAGGCGTGCGGCCGCACGTGACGCTCCTGGCAAGTGGGCAGCGCTGCTGCCTCCTGCCCTGCTGCCTGCTGGCGCCACAAGTCGGAACCAAAGCGGTACAGGCACCTGGCTTGCGTGCACGGTGGCTGCACACGCCGCTGCGCTGCCCGCGGCGCAGGAGGCAAGCATGGCGCAGGCAGGGGTGGTGGCGCTACTCTCAAACCAAGCTGTGCTGCGCTGCGCACCTGCTTTGCCAGGTGGCAGGCACGCTCTGGCGAGTTCAGGATCTCGTAGTAGAACACCGAGAAGTTGAGCGCCAGGCCCAGGCGGATGGGGTGGGTGGGCGGCAGGTCCACCAGCGCAATGTCCTGCAGGCAGCACAGCGTGCACAGCATGGCGGGAGGCAGCAGAGCGTGAGCAGGTTGAAAGGATTCACACATGCTTGGCGTTCCCTGTTTGACGGGTCATAGCAGAGGCAGCACTGCAACTCTCCCGGACACATGTGCCAGCTGCCAGCCGCTTTCTCCTACAGCGCGTCCCCGCTCCGCAACCCCGCCCTGCCCTGGCCCATGCCTCCCCGCCGTCCCAACCCGGCCAGCTGCGGACCTGCGCCGCCTTGTACGCCAGCAGCGTGTGCTCTGCCGCCTCCTTGCGCTCCGCGCCAGTCTTGAACTCAGCCAGGTAGCGGTGGTAGTCGCCCTGCACAGGAAACATGATCGGGCAGGAGGGTTGGATGCGCGGCCAGGCAGGAGGGTGGATGCGCGGCCAGGCAGGCAGGCATGGTCGTGTCGTGACGAAGAGAAGACAGGGCAGTTGGTGGCCAGGCCAAAAGCGGGGAGTCAGGCCGCCCCAGCCTAGCTGGCTTGCAGGTGCAGAACCAAACGCAACAAGCAGAGGGCACAGGAGGGTGGACAACAACCGCGACCAGGCTTCCTGTCCTCCTCTGCTTCCATGCCAGAGTTGTCCACAGCCAGCCGCTTGCTGTGCTGTTGCCAGCATCAACCTTGCATCTTGTCACCCCTCCAGGAAAACGCACAGCAGTGCTGTGCAAGTGTGTGCACAGCCTAGCGCCCGTGGCCTCCCAGCCCCTCGCTGCGCCCTTTCACCCGACACCCAGATCGCTCGCAGGCACAGCCCCGGTTTGACCCAACAAAAATAGACAGCTCAAGCAGGCCTGCTTATGGGGGCAGTGCCCCCCTTCTCTGCTGCCAACCAAGAGAGGCGACCGACCGACCTTCATCTTGAGGTAGAAGACCTTGGACTCGCCGGTGGAGGCGGTGGGGATGAGGTGGTCATCCAGCAGCTGCAGGATGCTGCTGCAGATGTCCTGCAGCTCCTTCTCCACCTGTGGCAGGCAGACCAAAGGCAGCGCAGGCGCAGAGGCAGGGTCAACCGGCGAGCAAGCCGGGCAGGCGGGGCAGAAGGGCGCAGGGCAGCGGCATGCCGTACGTGCTTAGAAGGGAAGTCTCCCGGCTGGCGGAGCACAGCCAAGCCTGGCGACCACGCATGCATGTGCCGCCCTGGCGTCACTTCCATGTAATCTGGGAGATAGCTTCGGCAACAGACGGCAAGCACGGCACACGGCTGCCAATTGCAGCCTGCCCGCGCACACGGCGCCGTTCCTGCTCGCTCCGCCAGCTGTCTGCGCCCCGCCCTCCCGCGCGTGCGCACCACTTCACGGTAGGCCTTGATGCGCTTCACATGCTCCTCGTTGCCCTTGGCCTCCTCCTTCTGCTCAATGCTAGAGATAATGCGCCAGGAGGCGCGGCGGGCGCCAATGACGTTCTTGTACGCCACCGACAGCAGGTTCCGCTCCTCCACCGACAGCTCCTGGTCGTGCACCATCTGCGCCACCTTCTTCATCTCCGCCACCTGCAGGCCGCGAGCAGGGTGCAGCAGCAGGGGCGAGCGATCATGGGCCCAGAGCCCACAGCTGGCCGGCTGGTCAAAACCCGGGTGCCCCTGGCGCCCAGCGGCGCCCTCCGGGTTTGGGCGGGGCCTCCCCTGCGCCCGCTGGGCGAGCGTTTGCCGCCGCGGCAGCGTCCCCACGCCGCGCTCAACAGCTACCAACTCGCTGCCGGGGCGTCGGGGGACCGGGGCGCCGCGATCAGGGGCCCCAGGGGCGGGCCTGGGCCCCTTGGACCGGCGATTGGGGCCCGCCGGGGCAGGGACCCACCATTTCATCATAGCGCTCCGCCTGCTCGGCCAGTTTGGCCAGGAAGACACAGGTGTCGCGGCTCTCCATTGCGGGCGAGGGTGACGCCTATGGAACTCGCCAAAGTGTGGAGGGAGGGAGGGGGCCCGCTGACGTCCCTCTCACGCTGGGTGAGCTGGAGGAGCTGGAACACTTCCCATGCGTCGCGATTTGGGGGCGCCATTTGCGGCTGGCACGAGATCAGAAGGCAGCATTCGTCACGTGCATGCAATCGCCCCCGCGCAAGGGCGCTCACGAGGCAGCAGGGAGCGAAGGGGCGGGGAGGCGGGGCGGGGCGGTGCCGGCAGGTGGACGCTTGCGGCAACATAGCTCTGGTCCAGCCCAGCACCCTGCACCACTGCCCACTTTGCAGAAGTCGACATTTGAGTGTGTATGGAGGCTGCCAAAGAGATGGGGGCTGGGGCTTGCGTGGCACAACACGGCGGTCAAACGGGCGAGGGCCGGCGCACGGCGCACGCTGGCGATTTGTCCTTGACCGCCAGGGTGTCCCAGCCCTTGCTTGCTGTTGTCAAAGATATGAACTTTTGATCGCAAACTTTGCGCTTTACGAGGACGACAGGAAGCCTTTCCGGGATCACAGGATGCCCGCCTACATCGAACTTGACAGGCACGCAGCTGAGTCAGCCTAGGTAACCGCTGAGTGGCGCCACCAGAATCTCGTCATCCAGGCCCTCCGGCGGCTCGCCTTCAGTGGGAACACAAGTGCACCTGCTATCCATCAAGGACCCGGTCCCTTTTGCTACCACGCTCTTGAAGCTGGCTTGGTAGGCTCTAAAGTTACAAACTTGGGGAGGAAGCGAGCAACCCAGGTGTGAAGCGCAGCGCCCGCGTACACAGTCGACCCCGATTCTCCCTGGCTTCAGCCATGGGAGAGCAGGCGCCTCGGCAGATGCGGCAAGGTTACGTGGCGGGGGACGTGAGCAGAAGACGGCGCGCAGGCGGTCCTCTGCTGCTCCGCCGATGCTACAGACGGACACAGTTGTGTGCCACGAGCTGTGTGAGACCCAGCGCACGCCCGCTGCCCACTCTCACTGCTGCTGCGGGAAATTGTTGTTGTTCGACGAGTACCAGCGTTGGCTGGGGATGGCATCGTGCGGCTGCAGGCAGGGAAGACCGGAGTGGGGTGACTTGGCGAGTGTGCGGGGGCATGTGGCAGGGTGGCACGTGTCGGCAGCGCACCGACGGCGCACATGAGCCACAGTGCATGTAGGCGACAGGGCTGCCACCACGCCGAAGCTGCATGATCAGAGGCTTGGCCAGCACTTGACACACCTAGACCACACCTAGCACACACCCCCAGAAATCTGGCAGGCTGGCAGGCAGGCCCACACACCTGCGCATGCCGGGTCTCCATCTTGATGCTCTGTCGGAAGGCCAGGGCTCCAATGGCCACCATGGCGCTGCATCAACATGGAAGAGCGGAAGAGGCACGTCGGCAGGGGTTGGGACGAGAGCCAGGGGCACCGGGAGGCCAGAGGCGAGCAAGCAAGAGGTGAGCAGGCGGGACGGCAGACTCGTGACGCTGAGCGGCGCGTGAGCACAGAGGGCAGGCATCATGCATCATGCCCAAGCTCTGCCAGTAGTGGCAATTGCCCTGCCCTCCCAGACCACACGCGACTTCCCTGCTGTGCTGCTGCCTCTCCCAGGCCGCTGAGCACCCCCAGCCGCCCCACCCCTGCCGCTGCCCAAGCAACTCACGTGACAGCCACCACCGTATTGCGCTTCCAGAGCTTGGGGTCGGCGAAGAAGCCGCCCGTGGGCGACCACAGACCTGCAGCCAACCAGACAGAGGCGTACTGAGCGGTAGGGCGGGGCAGCGGATGCGAGGCGAGCACACGGGGTCGGCGGCCGGGGGCTAGCCGAGCACCAGGCAGCAGTACAGGAGGACACAACCATCGAGGAAAATTCATACACTCAATGGGATGCCTATTGCACTGCCTGCCAGGTTGGACATGCAGCAAGGGAGCCAGGCTGGGCATGGCGCTGGAGCACCGAGCGGCAGGCGCCCGCCTCCTGCCGCCCGTCGCCGCCGCCGTAGTGCAGCCCAAACTCCACCAGCACACCCAGCCCTCGCCCTGCGCTCACCCTTGGGCACGTGCAGGTCACCGCCGCCGCCCATGAGTCCCCCCGCTGCTGCTTCGCGCCTTGCCGGCCCGCTCTCTCCCTAAAACCTGTGTTCCTCTGCCTCTCACAGGCGCGTTTGGTGGTCCAGGTACGGAGTGTGCGGCGATCCAAGCAGCACGGGGCACAGACGAAGCCAAGAGAGGCGGTTCGCGAGCGTGCTTTGGCCTGCTGCGGCGCCCCCTTGCCAGCCTCTCGCTCTCGCTGCCTCCCTGTCTATTTACATCATTCGGTGTGCCTAGTAGATCACATTGCACCGCCTCAGAGGCCATGGCGGCGCTTGCGGCGGCGCAGAGCCAGCTCCCTCGACGCATCATAAAGGTTGGCCCTGCTGCAGGAGCGTGGACAATCAAGAGGGCGATCAAGCCAACGCCCCCCAGCAGCACTCCCCTGCCCTCCACTTCTGAACGCTTGCCTCGATCACCGCGCCGCTTTGGCCGCTCCTGCAGGAGACACAGCGGCTGCTGAGCGAACCCGTGCCTGGAATCAGCGCAGCTCCCAGCGAGGACAACCTGGTGAGCAGCGGCGGCCTGCAAGCGGCGGCGTGTGCTGCCTGCTTGCCTTCGCCGCTTCACACAAGCTGGCAGGAGGGGCTGCCTTGCAGAGGGCAGGGCTCTGCCTCCTTGGTGATGAGGAGTTCACACGCTGAGTTTGGTGCACGGATCTGCGTTCCACCACAGCGCCTGGCCGCAAGCTTGCGGCGCGCTGCGCCTGGCTGCTCCTCTCACGCCCGCCCCCTCTCCTCCCCTTCCTATTTTGTTTCGACTGCAGCGTTACTTCAATGTGATCATTCTGGGACCCGACTCCTCGCCGTACCAGGGTACGCCTGCGTAGCTCTTCTGTGGAGCAGCAGTCGTGGTGTATCTGAGGGGATGGTGTTGCACGTTTGCCTTGGCTGACCGCAGCACCGAACTCTCATGCAGCCTCTGGCTCTAGCCGCCTGCGCCTCGTCTGCCCGCCAGCCCAGCCACTGCCCTGGCAACCATTGAGCGCCGGCTTGGCTCCTGACGTCTGACTGCTTGCCTATCGTGCAGGTGGCGTGTTCAAGTTGGAGCTCTTCCTTCCCGAGGACTATCCCATGGCTGCACCCAAGGTGGGGTGGGACAGCAGCGGCGGGGGATGGTCAACTTGTGGGTGCTGCACGCGCTGGTGTGGCCACCAAATAGTAGTCATAATCTGGCGCACCGCGGACAGCCAAGATGCAAGCATGCTGCCAGACCAAGCATGCCACGTCCCCTCTCCTCAGCTGCCTGCGCCCCGCCGCCCTACTCAACAATCCCCATGTTCACCCCGCCCCTGACGCCCCGCTGCCTCACCACGATCCACCACCGCAACTCACCTTTGCCACCGGCCTCCCTGGCATCCCCACACCCCTTCTCTGAACCGCTGCTCTCCAGGCGCTCATCCTCGCCGAAACTCACAACCCCAACTCTTCTGCACAGCCACTCCCTCGCCCCCTGCCCTCTTCGCTGCTGCCCTCTCGGTGCCCGCTCACCGCTCCTTGCTGCCCCCTTTCCCCCCCACTCCAGGTGCGCTTCCTCACCAAGATCTACCACCCCAACGTCGACAAGCTGGGCCGCATCTGCCTGGATATCCTGAAGGACAAGTGGAGCCCAGCGCTGCAGATCCGCACCGTGCTGCTCAGGTGACGACCGGCTGGGTGGGTTGCTTGGCAGGGGCGTCATGCCAGGGGGTTTCAGGGAGGGCCGGCAGCAGGCGCACTGCTGTGCCGCACTCGCTCGGCCTGCGCGCCTTGGCTTTGCGCCCATTCCACCTCCCCCCACCCCGCTCCGCCCCCCTGGCGTGCCTTTCCGTGACGCCGTGCAGCATCCAAGCGCTGATGAGCGCACCAAACCCGGACGACCCGCTTGACGAGAACATTGCGCGCCACTGGAAGTCAAACGAGGTGGATGCCATGAACACGGCGCGGCAGTGGACGGCAGCGCACGCACAGCCGGCATGACCCGTCGTAGTCATAAATGGCGATGAAAAGCCGCAGCAGCCCACCGCAGCAGTGGACAGCAACGCATGCGCAGCACAGCCGTGGAGCGCGGCGCATGCGCAGCTGGCGTAACAGCCGCCGTCGCCGCTGCCACGCCAGCCTGTGCAGCAGTCCACCGCAGCGTCACCACCCTCACCCGCCCTTCCCCGCCACACCACCACCTGTTCACCGGCTCTGCTCATGCTCCAGCAGTTTTCCCCGCAGCAGCAGCAGCAGCAGCATACCGCAGCTTTAGTGTGCGCCGCTTGTTAGCACGCGCCGCAATCCCTCGCTCCCTTGCCCCAGCATTCTTTCCTGCGCCTCCTCGCACCCTGCTCTACGCCCGCGCATGCATCTTAGTGCGATGCATGTCAGTATAACATAGGTCAATGATAGTGCAGCTTGGACAGAAGGAGAGGAGAGACAAGGTTGAGCAGTGCTGGGAGAGTGTAGAGTGGGGACAGGGTGCGCGGGGCAGCGAATTTTACCGGGCGGCCCATAACAGTGTGGCCTTAGACTGGGCGGCTCGCCACAGTTGGCCTCAGGCCGCATGTGTGCAGCATTGTCCGCAGGCCAGCTGCTAACCGTCCTCCCGCTCCTCTTCTGTGGGTGGTAACGCCGCCGACCGCGCTCTGCCCGCCACCTTGCCGCTGTTGGTGCGCATGGGGCCCAGCTTGCTGCCGCCGTGCGGCGCCACCTGAGGCTTGCCAGCACCATTGCTGGGCACCTGCCCAGGCTTGCTGCTGCCACTGAGCGCCTGAGCCACCCTGCCGCCGCTGGGCGCCTGCCCCAGCTTGCTGCCGTTGCTGCTTGCGGGCGAGATGTGGCCGCCGCTGCCTTGGGCTGACGTCCTCCACGCCAGCGACGGCTCGCCTGAGCCCGGCCCGCCCCCCAGTCCAAACCCGCTATAGGCGGTGGACATGCGTGGCACGACAGAGGAGGAGGGGTAGGAGGGGAGGCCGCCGGCTTGCTGCTGCGGCTGCCACTTGCCGTCCACCAGCACCAGCTCCACCACGCTGCATGGGCAGGACCGTGAAGAGAGAGGAGAAGTGAACAGAGGACGGCAGACCGGGGGTGGTTGCACCTCATGCTGCCACCTGCTGCCACATGCTGCATGGCGGCGTGGTGAGAAGGCAAAGGGGGCGGAAGAGCACCTCGGCCCACAAACTTTGCCCCGCAGGGCAGCTGCATGAGAGTGCACCAAGTAGGCAAGCCTGGTGCACCAGACTGCAGGGACGGGGCGGGGCGGCGCTGCCTGTCTGCCCCGCCATCCTGAACCCCACAACGCACACCCACGCCCCCGCCCGCACGCCCTCACTTTAGTTCGTCGGTGTTGTTGTAGTCCACCCGGCTGTGCTTGATGTACGACATGGGCAGGCTGAAGAGGAGGTAGAAGATGAGCATGCCCGCGTAGAAAGCGCCTGTGGGTGGCGCACGTGTGGGGGGCAGTGGGGCGGGAAGTGGGGCGGGCAGCGCTGGAGGGGACACTTAGCCGGCCAGGCATGCCATGCACTGGCATGCAGCTGCCTGGTTCCATGGGTGCACGCAATCGTGACGCAAGTGTGCATGAAGTGTGATTGAATGATTGGTTGATTGATAGATTGATCGAAGCACAGGCCCACCTGACTTCCAATAGTCTTGGTTAGGCAGAGCGCCCACGCTGCATGGCAGGCGAGGCAGGGGGCAGGGCCAACGGTGGTGGTGGGGCAGGCCATGCGGGCAGGCAGGCAGGCGGCTGAGCGCAATTTGCACTGGCAAGGGTGTGTTGGCACAGCGGCCAGGGCCAGCAGCTCTTCAGCATGAGCACGGCCTGGGCTGCACGGCACTGCCTACTGTCTTGATGCTTGCCTGAAGACCACCATTGCGATGGCGGTGGAGGGCAGCCAGGGCATGAGCCAGCGGGGGATGTGCCACCCAGCGGGCTCATACTCCAGCGGGCACACCAGCTGGAGGGAGAGGGTGGCCACCGCCCAGGCCACAGCAAAGACAATGTTGCCCAGGGCCAAGCTGCCATAGTGGCCGAGGTCCTCGCTGGCCGCAACCGTGTTCTTAACTTCGTCAGAAGTCACGGCATAAAAGACGCCCAGGCCTGCAGGCGGCAGCCGAGCGGGGCGGGTCAGTTGGGCCCGAAGAGGTAAAGTGGGGTGTGCCACGCCTCCGGGGAGGGGAGGGGAGCCCAGGGGGCACAGGCGGGGCGGCTGCATGTGCCGATTGCTTGCTGCTGTCCGAGCGTGAGTGTCCGGGAGGAGGGCAGCAGCACAGGTATTGAAGCAAGGCATTTGGGGTGCTGCCGGCGCACGGCTCGCCCCAACCGCGGTGCTCACGCCACCGCAATCCAGCCGCAAGAGGGGCAGGCTTACAAGGGTTTTCTGCCACCGCAGCCCAGCTGCCAAGCAAGGTTGGCAGAGGAGCCCATGCCGTGTGTGCTTCGCACGCCCCAATCCTCGCAGTCAAACAAGTGACCTGAGTGGCATGCAGGCGGCGCCGCCGGGGGCAGTGCGCAGTTGGCACCGCACCTATGCAGGCGGCGTTGACGGCCAGCAGGTGGCCCCACACCAGCGCCTTGCGGGTGCCCAGCGGCAGGGTGCGCCCCAGGGACCAGCCCTTGATCTCCTGCTTGGGGGCCATCTCCACGGTGCCGTACCTGCAGCCAGGGGCAGGGGCAGGATCTGGGTGAGGGCGGGCGGGATTTGGGCACACAGGGTGAGCAGCAGGGTGCGGGGCAAGCATGACCTGGCGGCGAGCAGCATCGTGCCTTGCCCCTGCCTGCCAGCCTAGGGCAGCTGCCTGCCAGCCGCTGGCCCAAGAGCAGGCGGGGGAACAACAGGTGGACAGGGTTCACCCGCCCACCCACCCGGGAGAAGCGCAGCTGGATCTGGCTGGCCGCTCACCGGGCAGAGCAGCACTTGTGCCGCCCCAGCCCACACTAGCTTGCGGGCCACGTGCAACAGACACATGGCCGCCTGAGGCAGGCAGGCACCCACTCTTACCGGGTGAAGCGCAGCTGGATGTCAGGGAAATAGCGGCGGTACAGCTGGGCGTTGCAGACCATCCACAGCGCCAGCAGCGTGCCGCACGACACCATGCCAGTGGCCGTGTCCACCTCGATCAGCATGGCCACCACCGCTGCATGGCAGTAGAGTGATTGTTGATGGAGCACAAAGAAATGGGCTGCAAATGGGTTGCCAGGTGTGGGGCTGCAAGGTGTGAGGTGCATGGTGTGGGGTCAACGTTGGCACAGCGGGGCACATGCCGGCGGGAGGGGCCCGTGGGTGTGTGGCCGCATGCACGGTGGGAGGTGTGAGGTCCCAAGGTGTGCTGTGCAAGGGTGAAACGCGTTGCCTCCACCCCAGGCTGTGCACACAGCCACAAGGGGCGGCACCCCCACATATGACGCTGCTTCAGCTCACGCGTGCCCACAACATGTGCCCACCTGTGACCAGCCAAAGCACCGCCTCCGCCGGTGCTCCGGAATCATTGCAACACATGCACACACACACACACACACTGCAGCAGCAGCGACTCCCGGCCCCCACCACACACACAATGGTGGCCGCGGCCCCCCGCCCCACCCACCGATGATCACGCCAAACACCATCTGCGCCAGCAGCGGCGTCTGCGTGCGCCGCGAGATGCGTGCCAGGAAGGGCGGCAGCAGCCAGTCGCGCGAAGCAGCCATGACAAAGCGGGAGACGGAGAAGAGGCCCACTGAGAGAGCTGTGACAATGCCCAGCAGCAGCGATATGGCCACGACGTACTGCATCCACACGAGGCCTGTAAGAGGGGGAAGCAGGCAGTACAGAGGGTGGGGTGAGGCGGAGAGGAGCCACGCTACAAACATACTGCATCCGCTTGAGGCCTGCGCAGGGAGGGAGTAGGCGGTACAGAGGGTGGGGTGAGGCGGAGAGGTGCCACGCCACAATTGCACTGCTTCCACTGGAGGCCGCGTGCAAGCAGCAGGGGCGCCAGATTGTCGCGGAGCCGCCAACTGCCGCCGGACGCAGCCGTGACCGAGCCTGCTGACGCACAGGGCAGGCACTCAGCCGCAGCGGAGCGCTGCTGCCGCACAGGGCAGGCAGGCAGCCGTAGCTGAGCGCTGCTGCCGCCCCGCGCGCGGGCCGCTTGCCTGCGCAGTACTTGAAGGCGGTGATGAAGCTGAGCTGGCCGTCCTCTGGGTAGAAGCCCTTGATGCCCGCAGGCAGGTCTGGCAGGATCGAATTAGGCCTGGGGGCAGAGAGGGGGCGGGGGGGGGGGGTTGCGGCATGCAGAGTGGTTGGCATGGGAAAGGGTTGGCGTGAAAACTGAAGATAAGGGCGGAGGGGGCATGGTGCAGGGGCAGGGGCAGCATGCATGAATGTGTGATGCGGCGGGCGAAGCGGCAATGCTGCTGCCGCAGCAGCAGGCGGCCCAGGGGCGGCCCAGCTGCTGGCAGCGCTGGCCGGTGCCCGCCTGCTTGCTTGCGGCTCCCTACACAGTGCACCGCCCATGCACCGCGCCCACAGCACAAGCCCCGCGCCCACAGCACAAGCACTGCACCCACAGCACAAGCACTCTGCCCACAGTGCAAGCACCGTGCCCACCGCACAGGCACTGTGCCCACAGCGCAAGCACAGCACGATGCAGCACGTGGCGTGGTGTGGCCTCACATGGTCATCATCACCAGCGACAGCGCCAGCAGCATGTACAGCAGCATGGACAGCCCAGCAGTGCCCATCAGAGCCAGGGGCAGATGCGCCACATTGCGGGCCTGCATGGAACGCAACATTCCAGGTCAGCGTTGCCCAGGAGCTCTCCTTGCACAGGGTGGTGTGAGAAACGGGCCTGCAAGCGTGCGAGTGCCGAGGGTAGGGGCGCGGGCAAGCAGGTTGGTATGGAGTGGCTGGCGTATGGGCTGTGCGCTATCTGGGATCTTGGCTACAGGCGGCTGCGGGCGACTCAGGATGCGGGATGTACAGGCTGCGGGCCATCGCGGGTGCGGCTGTTGTGGGATGTGGTGCCGTGCAGCAGCAGTGGTGCGCAGCCGCTCCGCCTGCCCTTCCACCCGCCTTTCCCGCAGAAGGCAAGCAGCAGAGGTTCGGGTGCGTACCCACCTCCTCTGCCGCATTGCAGATTGCGTCATACCCTGCACAGCAGCACAGGGGGAGCGACACCACAACATCGTATGGCGGCAGTGCATGCTGGGCAGCAGGCATCGCGTGCCTAGATGTGCCTCCCGGCGCACAGGCTTCAGACACAGCCGGGCCACCGCTCCACCCCCAGCCCGCCTAGTCTAGTCTAGCCATTACAGCTATTCACATCCCCTGAGAGAGGAGTCAACTTCAGGACGAACCAAATCCCAAGAGGTTGACGAGGCATGCACCAGCCTGCCTTCTCTGCCCTCTGCCCACCAGCACAACAGCTGCTTCACAGCTGCTCACCTGTGAAAGTGAAGTACAGCATGGCAGCTGCCAGGAAGATGGCGTCAGCTTGGTACCCCGGATCGAAGAAGGGCGACAGAGGGCCGTAGATGACGTGGAGTGTGTTGTTCACCGCTTGGTCCCCCGTGTTGAGCCACCTGGGCTGGTACGGCTGCTGGGGCGGGTGGTACAGCTGCCCCACCGTGCCTTGCGTGTACCCCACAATGCAGATGAACACGATGAGCACCAGCTTCAGACAGGTAGTGCCTGCGTGCAGTGTTGGACAGAGCACAGCTTGTCTGTGGGCCTGTTCCTAGACCATCACAGCTCGCCCTGCTGTGCTGTGCTGTGCTGTGCTGCAGAGGGGCCGGGGTGGCATGGCAATGGGCGCCCTAACGGCAGCTGCCCCCGCCCCCGAAATACACCCGTCTCCACCCGCCGATGAGACAACAGCAAAACACCCTCAGCACAGCACAGCGCAGCGCGGCGCAGCACGCAGCACAGCCGGCCGGCCGCACCGCTTGATGACCACTCGCGCGCCACGGCACAGCACAGCACAGCATGGCACAGCACACGACGGCGCAGCACAGCACAGCATGGCACAGCACAGCATGGCACAGTGCCCCCACAGTGCAGCACAGCGCCGCCCCGCCGGCGCCGCCCACCCACCGCTGATGAACACCGCGCTCTCCCGCACGCCCAGGGAGAGCAGGAAGGAGATGAGGAGGACAATGAAAGCCGCCATCAGGTCCAGGATGTAGTCGTCATTCTCCCCCAGCTCGATGACAAAGAGGGAGGGCTCGGCGTTGCAGAGGCGGGCGAGGTAGCGGGAGAAGCCGCGCGCCACGACAGCCATGCCCAGCGCATACTCCAGCAGCAGGCCGCACAGCGTGAGGTAAGCGGGCAGCTCGCCAAACACCACCTGCAATGGCCAACGGGTTCAACAGGGAGGGCGCCAGTACGAGGTTGGCGGGCAGCGCGCCAACCACGTCTGCTGCAGCAAGTTGTGGCATCAACGCAGGAATCTGGGAGCCAGGCCTGCCGCCATGCGCTGTGCCTGCATCTGCTGTGTACACTGCTGCTGCTGTATGGCTGTATAGGGCTGTATAGGGCTGTGTATGGCTGTATAGGGCTGTATAGACTGCTGCTGCTGTATGGCTGCTGTATGGCATGCATCCCGGCCAAAAGGTGCACCCAGCACCCCTGCTTGCCATGATGTAGGAGAACGCGCCGCCAGACACCGGGTACTCCAGGCACCTGCAAGGGCGGGGGTGCGGTGAGGAGGAGGGCATGGAATTTGAAGGCACAGGGGGTGGGTCAGGGTTCCGTGCTTCGCTGACTGTTGCAACAAGCAGTGCAGCAGTGCACCCGTTGCCGTGCATGAACCAGCTGCCCTCGTGCTGTGGCTCCGCTCACGTCGCCGCCCAAGCAAAAAACCACTCACAGCTCTGCGTAGCAGGTTGCCGTCAGCAGCGCGGCCGTGCCGGCAAAGAGGTAGCCGAGGATGACAGAGGCCCTGCAGCGGGGGGAAAGGGAGACTGTTCTACGATCGACCGCTAGGGTTTCAGGGAGGCAGGCAGGCAGGGGGCACTGGTCACAGCGTGGTGGGCCTGTGGCAGTGAGCGACGCAGACGCTGCGCAACACCAGCGCCTTTCTTTCAAGAGGCAAGGAAGAGGTTTGTCTGGGGCGTGCAAGGTCCGGCCAGCCGCGCACCCGGCATATTTCTCAGCAGCGGTGCCCGTCAGCATTCCCCAGCCGGTCGCGACGACAATTCCCAGCCCCAGCATCAGCAGGTCAAAGCCGCTGAATGCCTTGCGCAGGCTGCCACGTAACAGCGCCTGCAGGCCATGGGCAGTTGGGCGGACGGGCACACGGGCAGTTGGGCGCACGGCGGGTGGCGCTCCGCTGGCGTGCAGCGCTGCCTTTGGCAAGGTGCGGCAAGTGCCCGTTCGCAAGGGCCTACCCTTCGAGCCAGAGTGCACATGCACGAGACGCTCTGCGCCAACCGGCAGCAGGAGCGCTCAAACAAGTATGAAAAGGTCAGGTCCGGGCGCGGGCCCGAGTTGCCTCACTTCCTGGAGCTCCTCTTCTAGAGTGCGCTTTCGAAAGGCTGTGTGGCGGAAGATCTGAGGCGTCTGGCATAGCGCCTGCCACCATTCCTTGAATATGGAGTCTTTCATGATCAGATGGAGCACATTGAATGCATTCCAGCGCTGGGAGCCCACAATGCATGGGTGAGATACAAGAACTCAAGAAGACACACTAGCGCGCCAGCCTGGCGGCACCGCCACCCGCCACTGCCTTTCTCTGGGAGACTGGGGCTCTGCCACGGCTTGTATGCTATGATAAGTTGAATGTGAAAAACAATGCCTCATTTCCCTGCAGGGGCATTATCCCTCGGGGCCTTCCTGCGTTGGCGGCAGCACCGGCTGCGCCCGCCCCGCAGCGGCCGCCTGCGAATGCGGCGAGGTGGGCTGCGGCGTGGCAGCGCCCCCACCACCCCCGCCCCTGCCGCCGCGCCCGCCGCCGCGCCCTCCCAGGCGGCTCCCTCCATGCCGCCCCGCCGCCACCACAGCGACGCTCCCGGGCCGCCCGGGGCCCGCTGCTGTGACGCTGCCTGGCCTGCTGCCCAGCCCTGCGCTGCCGGCTGGGAGGAGCACCGTGCCGTACTGCTTGGCCATTGGACCGCTGCCTGGCAACGACTTCAGGGAGAGGTCGGGGTGAGAGCCAATGCCCACACCAGAGCTGTGTAGAGACGCGGCGGGGACCATGGGCGGTAGGCTGGACGGCCGTCCGCAGGATGGCTGCCACTTGCCGTCCACCAGCACCAGCTCCACCACGCTGCATGGCAGGGTGATGGCAGAGTGGATTGATTGTTTGAGAGTAAAGAGGGTGATAGCAGAATTGATTGATTGGTTGAGCGTAAGGAAGGGCAGTGAACAGAGGAAGGCAGGAAGGATTGGAGTGCACCTTGTGGTGAGCTGACCGCCCTCCAGGCATTCCTGGCCTGGCCAGGCCTAGTCAGCCAGCCAGTCGGCCAGAGGGGCGGGGCGGGCCTGTGCAGTAGTGACGCACCGCCTGCCACCCACAACAGCATCCGCGCCCCCCCCCCCTGCCTCACTTGAGTTCGTCGGTGTTGTTGTAGTCCACCCGGCTATGCTTGATGTACGACATGGGCAGGCTGAAGAGGAGGTAGAAGGTGAGCAGGGCGATGAAGTAGATGCCTGCAGGCATACAGCAGCAGGAGAGGGGCATAGAATGAGGGGGCAGGTGGGCATGCCAGGGCTCGGAAGGCGGGAGAGAGCAGGCGAGGGGGAGGGAGCGATGATGCACCCATGACAACAAAGCAAGCAGCTGCGCGGCATGCATTGCCTGCCTGCCTTGCCTCAAAGATCGCCAGCGGCCATTGCTGACGCATGGTAATGGTTGACCACATGATCGACCACGAACCGGACACCATTCCCTTACCTATCTTCCAGTAGTCACTGTGTGGCATGGCGCCCAGGCTGCAGGGGGTGCGGGCAAGCAAACAGGGCTGCAGGCGTGGGAACCCGGGCGCCTGTCTGCCTCAAGGCAGGAGAGGGCGCATGCTGTGTGGGGGGAGCAGGCAGTTGCCGTCGGCACGTTTGGACCTGCGCTCTGCTGCCTGGGCAACACAGGAAACAAAACAGTACCGTGGCGACAGGCCCCTGCCAAAAGGCAGTATGCCGGGAGCTTGCCTGAAGACGAGCAGCGCGATTGCCGCAGAGGGCAGCCAGGGCATTAGCCAGCGGGGGATGTGCCACCCGGCTGGCTCATACTCCAGTGGGCACACCAGCTGCAGGGAGAGGGTGGCCACCGCCCAGGCCACAGCAAAGTACACCGGCGCCAGACTGTGGTGCACATCTGCGGCTCCTGGGTAGCAGGCCGCCAGCTTGGGGTCCGAGTAGGGCCAGGGAGGCGGCAGCGGCGCCCCCGGCTGCGCAGGTGCCGGGGGGGAGCCAGGCGGGGGCGGCGCTGCAGGGCAGCTATTGGTCACCACATCTGTGGTTGTCTCCGCATAGTAGGTGGCCAAGCCTGCGGGTTGGGTGGCGGGAGGGGGTGCAGAGGGAGGGCGGGCTCATTGGCAGCCCGGCAGCAGCGCCTGTGAGCCGCTGCAGGCGCACTGCACTCGCCCAGCTCGTGCCAGCCGTGCATCTGTGTACCCGCCTGACT
Organism: Micractinium sp. NFX-FRZ; assembly: GCA_029339195.1. Classification (NCBI taxonomy): domain Eukaryota; kingdom Viridiplantae; phylum Chlorophyta; class Trebouxiophyceae; order Chlorellales; family Chlorellaceae; genus Micractinium; species Micractinium sp. NFX-FRZ. The sequence continues at coordinate 107,475 of JAPTJF010000052.1, read as the reverse complement.
GCCACTGATCCTGTCTGCGCCCCGCTGTGCCGTGGCCTGCCTACCAGCCTTCATGTGCGTGCCCAGCACTTTCTTTTTCTGTATTGAAGAGGGGCAGTGAGCTCACCGACGACTGTGGCGTTGATGGCCGCAATGTGCGCCCACACCAGCGCCTTGCGGGCGCGTGCCGATAGGTGGCGCCCCACCGCCCAGCTGTGGAGCTCCTGCTTGGGGGCGGTCTCCACAGTGCCATACCTGCAGCAGCACTCAAGCAGGGAGGGCACACAGTGACGCCCGCGGGTGCCTGGCAGGGTGCCATCGAGAATAAACACACACACCAGGCCTTGCCCGTTTGTATGCGCCAAGGAGGCGCCAACCCTGGTGGCTGTGGAGGTGTGCCGGTCAGTAGTGATTGGCATTCAGCGTGCACGGGACTGGGCATGGGCAGGCAGCGTACCGGGTGAAGCGCATTTGCACTTCTGGGAAGTAGCGGCGGTACAGCTGGGCGTTGCAGACGAGCCAGAGGCTGACGAGCGTGCCAAAGGAGACCAGGGCAGTGGCCGCATCCACCTCAACCAGCAGCGCCAGCAGGGCTGCACACAACAAGGCAAGGTGTGAGGCCCAAGGTGTAGGATGCAAGATGCAGGGTAAAGGGCCTGTGGTACACTCAGCACTCAGTTCGGCAAGCAGCTGCCACGGCTGCAGGGTGGCAGGGCGGCGGGGGGACTTGTGTGCGCCTTCAGGTTGACCGGGGTGCTCCCCCCCAGTGCGCTTGGGACTGCTTGCCTTGCGCAACACCCAAGAGGCCCCGCCCGGCCACCGGCCCACCCACCGATGATGACGCCAAACACCATCTGCGCCAGCAGCGGCGTCTGCGTGCGCCGCGACACGCGCGCCAGGAAGGGCGGCAGCAGCCAGTCCCTGCTGGCCACCATGACGATGCGGGAGACGGAGAACAGGCCTACTGTCAAGGCTGTCATTATGCCAAACAGCGCCGCCAGCGCGGTCACGTACTGCATGCTCTTCAGGCCTGTTGGGGGGAGGCAGGACGGGGGTACAAGCTTTGACAGCGGGGCATGTGACGATGCCAAACAGCGCCACCAGGGCAGTCACGTGCTCTTCAGGCCTGGTGGGGGGGGAAGGAGGGACGGGGGTACGGGCTTGGAAAGCGGGGCATGTGATGACGGCACACAGCAGTCATGTGCTGCATGCACTTCAAGCCTGCAGGGTGGGGGAGAGAGGATAAATAGCGGGAAGAGATGGCGAACTATTCGGGGGTCACACAGCGGCCAGCACGGCCACGTGCTGCAGGCAGTGCACGGAGAGCGCAGGGGAGGGGGAGCAGGAGGAAGAAGCGCTGAAGTGGAGGCAGGCCGTGAGGCGTGCTGCCACACCGTGCTCACTGTGCATTCTTGCTTGCTGCCTAATGGCACTGGATGTTGTGCGCCTGGCCTGGTGTGCTGCCCAGAAAGTGCACGTTGCGGACCGCATGATTTACAGGGTCTCCACACAGGGAGCGCCTCACCGTGCCCGAGGAAGGCTGAAATGAATCCCACTGTGCAGGTCTCGCTCGTGACCAAGCTTGGATCTGGGCACACGATGTTGGGCCAGGTCATGACCACCAGGGAGAAAGCCAGCATGAGGTACACCAGCGTGGCGATGAGCACAGTGCCCAGGATGGACGTGGGCAGGGAGCTCACGTGTTGCACCTGCAGCGCAGCGAGCAGCGGGAGGGGGGGCAAGCAGGTGGCTGGTGTTCGGGGCGTGCATGAGGGAGTGCTGGGCAGGGCGAGGGGTGCAGGGGCCAGCAGGGTTGGGGGCAGCAGGGCACAGCAGGCTGGCGCTGACTGTCGATAGCTCCCGCCACACTTGCTCATACAGAGTTGCTCCACCGCGCCACGCTGTTGCTGTTGGCATGCAAGCGGGCAAAGACTGCCGCCGGGCATGCAAGGTAGGTACCACCCTCGCCCAGGCCCGCCGGGCATGACGGGTTCCGTGCCACCATGACCACCCCAGCACAGCCACGGCCCCTGCCTCCCAGGCGTGGCGTGGTGGCCCCACCTCCTCTGCCGCGTTGCCGATGGCATCCCAGCCTGTGAGGGAGAAGAAGACGGTGGATGCCCCCATAAAAATGCCATCCACGTCCCACTCCGGCACGAAAAAGGGGCGCCAGTGGGTGATGGGCAGGCCGTCAGGGTTGGCCCACGCGCCACGCGTGTAGCCCACAATCGCCACCGCCACCACCAGAGCCAGCTTCACCACAGTCATGGCTGCAGGGCAGAGAGGGGGTGCGCAATGTGTCACCGACGGAGTGACAAGCATGATGACAGCGCCCACGACACGGTGAGGGGTGAACCCTCGGCGGCTTACCACAGCCGTGGCTGCAGCGCAGCGCAGCACACCTTAGCCCCCTTCCCGCCTACAGCATAGCACGGCACGGCACAGCACGGCACAGCACAGCATAGCTTCACCACAGTTCGTGGCTGCAGCGCAGCACAGCACAGCGTGGCCCCTTGCCGCCCCGCCGGCCCCACCCACCCACCGCTGATAAAGTGCGCGCTCTCCCGCACGCCCAGGCTCAGCAGCAGCGACATGACCAGCACAATGGCCGCCGCCACAATGTCGAAGCTGTGCTGCTCTCCAGAGATGTCGGCCCACACCCGGACATTGTCCGGCTGTATGTTGAGCAGCGCGGCCAGGTTGGAGGAGAAGCCGCGCGCCACGGCAGCCATGCCCAGCGCATACTCCAGCAGCAGGCCGGCCAGCGCCACAAACGCGGCAAACTCGCCAAAGGTGACCTGCACAGCAGCGGAGGGCGGCGAGGCAGAAGTACACACGCGAGGCATGGGGGGATGGTGGCCATCAACCAGCGGGTGGGGCTGGAAATTAATGTGGGGGACGGGGGACCGGTGCCACGGACGGCTGGGCGGTGGACAAGTGGGGGCACACGGGTATACCAACTGCGCCAGGCGCAACGCAGGCAAGCAGGAGGCCCGGCAGCAGGCAGGCTGTGCACGGTGCGGCGAGGCAGCACCCAAGCGCCTGCGTCTGCCGATACCATCATGCATGTCCCGTATGCTGCGCATCCTGCTGTGTGGCGTGAGCAGCAGCACTGCCAGCTGGCGGGTGCAGGTGCAGCACCCACCATGACGTACGAGAAGGCGCCACCAGACACTGGGTACTCCAGGCACCTGCGGGGGTGGGGGAGGGGGCGGGGGGAGGGGGAGGCCCGGCAAGCAGCTGGGCTGAGGCAGCAGCTCCATGCCATGCAATGCAGCGCAACGCTGCACCTGGGAGCACATGTGCACAGCAGCCCTGTGGCTCAGCACCCAGCAGCGTACGCCGACCCAGCGCAGGGAGCGCCGCACACCAGTGCACACACCATGCACGGGTGGACGCAAATGTGATTGTGCTGCTCCACATGCGCCTGCCCCCGGCCCCCAACTCACAGCTCTGCATAGCAGGCCGCCGCCAGCAGCGCAGCCATGCCGGCGAAAAAGTAGCTGACGACGATTGCGGGACTGCACGAAGCGGGGGGAGAGGAGGGTGTGCAAGGGGCAACGCAGGCGGAGCGGCCAGTGCGACCATCCCAGCATCAGTGCTCCAGCTCGAGCCAACCCAGGCGGGTGCACACAGCCACCGCACACCCGGCATGTTGTGGGGAGCAGCAGCCCTGCAAGGCCTGCCAACCGACCCGGCATAGTCCTGCGCTGCTACGCCGGTCAGCTGCAGCCAGCCGCTTCCAATCACGATTCCCAGGCCCAGCATCAGCAGGTCGAAGCTGTTGAATGCTTTCCTGAGGCTGCCACGCAGCAGCGCCTGCAGAGGAGACGGACACAACAGCTCAGCTCCTTGTTCGGCGCCGGAGAGGGGGAGTGAGGGCCAAGAATGCATGCGACGCCTCCGGCGGTAGCGGCGGCAGCTGGCAGGTCGGTGCCGGGCAGCAGCTGGCGGCGGCAGCGGCGGCGGCAGCTGGCCACGGTTGGGGCCTTGGTCGACTTACCTCTTGCAGCTCCTGCTCAAGGGTGCGCCTTCTGAAAGCCAGGCGGCTGAAGATTTCAGGGGTGTTGCGCAGCGCACGGAGGTACTCCCCGACGAACTCGCGCTGGTGAGGGCGCAGCAGCGAGAACCCCATTGTAATAGGCCCGCTTCTGGGGGCTCAAACCAACCAAATGCCTGCAGAAGAGCTGCTTGCACAAGCCATTCTCCCCGCTGCGCAGGTCCTGCCGGCTCAAACAGCGAGCTGTAATTGAGCAAAAGGCAATGTGACGGGTTCCGAACCGCCAGCCGATCGCAGTCCACAAACAGATCCACAAACAGAGGCACCACGGCGCCAGCTGGGCGCCGCGAAGCCGCTGCCGCCAGTGTCCATGGAGTTGTTACATGGAGGGCAGGGAACAAGGGGCGCCAGACAAGAGTTCATGACAGCTGTGCCATTGCACCCAGCGCTGCCAGCTCAGTCAGGGCGGCTCCACCAGGCAGTGCTGCATCGCTGCCAGAGTGAAGCTCTTGCCGGCGGCCCGCGTCGACTCCAAAAGCTTGCGCAGCTCCCGCGCGTGCAGCACGAGAATGCCATCGTTGGCCTGCGCAAACTCCACAGGCAGCATGTGCTGCAGCATCTCAAGCACCAGCTCCCGCAGCACGGGGCGATGGCGCTGGGTGCTGCAGCGGACAGGCAGGCGGGCGGACAGGCGGGCAGGGAAGTGGGCAGGCGGGTGCAAGATGAAACCAGGTGGGCGCCAGGGGCGGAGGCAGCAGGGCTGTCAGCCCTGCCAGCATGTGAAAGCTGGTCTGCCCTGCACCAGCCAGCCGTACGCACAATGTTCTGCTCCATGCAAAGCTCCAGGGTGCCAGGTGTCAGTCCTGCCAGCTGTCGCCCTACTTACGCACGATCAGACAGCTAGCCAACCATCAAGGCCAATCGCCCATGGGCCCCTAAATGAACCTTGTAGCTTTCTCAGCCACGCACCGGCCCAGCCAAGTCTCTAGCCCATGCCCCTTCTCAGCCTCCCCCCTCTCCATCACACTCAGCATTTCTTGTATTCTTTCAAACAAACTTTCCCCCGCCCATAAACGCACCTGCGGTTCCCCCTGCCCGTGATCACGTCCAGCCTGCTGATGTGGCCGGCGATGCCACGTGGGTGCTGTGCGTGCTGCGCCGCCAGTTGGCCCAGCGTGGCCAGCACCGCCAGCTGGCCAGTCCATCCGGAGTAGCCATGCAGGTCCAAAACCATGCGCCCCTGGGGCTGGTGAATGTATGTGTGTGGCGCCAGCGCGCCTGCGCCCACTGCCTCCTCCCACCGCGCCTGCACAAGCTCTAGCAGCGGCTGCTGGCCCTCTCGGTCCGCCGCCCAGCGGTGCAGCATCGAGTCAATGAGGATGGCGTAGCTCACTTTATCGGCGGGCCAGCCCTCTGCAGCAGCATGGCGCAGGGTCAGGGTGGTGCAGGGGGAAGCAGGGTGTGGTGGGGGGACACTCGGGTGCAGCGGCACGGTGAAGTGACGCCGCCTGCATACCAGCACCAAGCGCCCATGTAGCCCTGGCCCTGCCCCCTCATCTCCGCAGCCTGAGTTCGCACACGCGGCCCACAATGCAGCGCACGCAGCGTGGGCAGCGGGACAGCGCCACAGCAGCCCCACCTGCCACCATTTGCTCAAAGTAGCGCTGGCACTCCTCGTACATCCCTGCAGGCGCCACGTGCCAGGCGCGCAGAACAAGCAGTGGCAGCACATTTGGCTAGCAATGGCTTGTGCGCTGGTGGACGCAGCACACGCAAACCTGGCCGGGGCTAGCATGCCTGCTGTAACCAGCTGCATGCCCTGGCCACCCCAACTGGGGATGCTGGAGGCTGCTGGGAATGCTAAGAATGCTGGTGTCTGCTGAAGCTGGCGGGGTCTGTTGGGGCCACCGCCCTCGTTCATCAACCGCCCGCCGAGCTGAGCATCCACGCACCCCTGGCCGCCAGCTGCGACATGAGCTCGGTGTACGTCTTCTTGTTGGGCTTGCACCCCTCCGCCGCCATCTGGCGCAGCACGCCCTCCGCCGCCGCCACATCCCGCGTGGCACCGTAGCTGGAGAGGAGGGAGGTGTAGGCGATCACGTTTGGCGGCACGCCCGCGGCCCGCATGCGCAGCATGACGCTCTGCGCCACACTGGGCTTCCCAGCCACTGCTGCCGCCTCGACCACGCAACCCCAGATCTGCAGGTGGGCAGGCAGCGGTGCGGAGGCAGGAGGTAGGCAGGAGTCCAGCTGGCACTGAAAGCAAGTAAGCAAGCAAAGTGCGGACGCAAGGAGGTCAGCATGAGCACAGGTGGCGGTGGTTGGCAAGCATGCAAGCGGTGGGCAGCATCCCATGTGTGTTGCTCCTCGTCTGGCCTGCTGTGTCTTGCTTGCTGTGCCATCTGCGGCTGCACAGACGGCGGCCGCCGCTGCAACAGCTAGCCACCTCACCTGCTCGTTGGGTGCTGACCCCTCCGCCTGCATCGTCTCCACGACATCCACCGCCCGCCGCCAGTCGCCGCTGCGGGCAAACGCCTTGGTGAGAGCGCCCCACACCTGGGGTTGAAGTAATAGGAGGCACAAGTGACCGTTTGTTCCAGAGGCAGTCGATTGGGTGATGTGGTGCGAGCAGTACACTTGGTGCGCCATGCACTGGCCTGTGCCGCCAACTACCCTGGCTACAGCAGGCGGCGCAGCGCAGGCTGGCGCGCTTCTTGCGGCAATTGCGCTACCCCCTGCCCCGCAACTTGCCCTCCACAGCGAGCGTGCAAAGCTGCCTCCCACCCGCCCAGGCCCAAGCCAGCAGGCACATTGGCAGCGGCCCACCACACACCCCCATGCAGCGAGGGTGTGGCGCCCATTTGGCCCAATCCTTGTACCGCGCCCATTGCCCTGCACCGCCCTCGGACCTCCCCAGCTAGCCTGCAACACCAAGAGCAGCAAAAAAGAAGCAGCCAAGAGCCCTGCTCCAGCCCAGCCCCTGCCCTGCCGCATGCCCCACCTCGAGCGACGGCGTCACCCCCTCCTTCCGCATCTCCTGCAGTGCCGCCACCGCCCGCGCGGGCTGCCGCGAGTCGGCGTACGCGTTGAGCAGCGCGCTCCAAGTGGCCAGCGATGGGGTCACCCCGGAGGCACGCATGTCTTCAAACACAGCCGCCGACAGGTCTGCAGGGGGGCGGGGGGCAGGGGAGGGGACAGCCAAGCGGGCAGGGGGTGTCATTGACAGAGGGTTGGGCGGGCGGGCAGGCGGCACGTGCATGATAGCTCCCGCTGTTAGCACCCGTCTGCCTGCCTGCATGCATGCATGCCAGGTGCTTGCATCGCCTGCGCCGCACCCACAAGTGCACATCATTTGCCAGGGATCAGCCTCCACCACCCGCCCGCCGCCAAGCTTCCACACCACCACACCACCTGCATTGACATCCCGCCACGCCACGCACCTCCCCGGTGATACCGCCCAAAGTTGTAGATGAGCGCCCGGTAGACGTGGTCTGTGGGGGCCACCCCCCGCTGCCGCATCTCCTGCAGCAGCGCGCCCGCCTCCTGCCACCGCCCGCTCGTGCTGTAGGCCTGCAGGGGGTGCAGATGGTGGTGGTGGGGACAGGGGGAAGGGGAGGTTGGCGATAGAAATCAGCAGGCACGCGCATGCTCCAAGCGCCCTGGCGGCTGCACCTGTTTGCAGCCCGCTTGTGCTGTGTGCCTGCAAGGGGGAGGGGAGCAACGGGTGGGGCCACTGGCACGGCATCCTCACATCCCACCGGTGCTGTCCTTGCGCCGCGCCACGGCTGCGGAACGGGCCTGCTGCAGGACACATGCCGACTGGTGGCCCAGACTCCAGGCCAGCACAGTGCCACGGCTGCCTGCTGCAGGCCCGGGGCACAGGACTGGGCAGCATCCCAGCAACACACCAGGCCTGCGCCTCAGCACGCCTCCAAATGCAAGTGTTCCACACCCGCCCGCCCCACCCAGCACTGGCTCGCCCGCCTGCCCGCCCGCCCACCCCACCCACGCACCCTGATCAGCTGCACCCAGTAGTGCGGGGTGACGCCAGCGGGGCCGCCGCAGTGCGCCTCCACCTGCTCCATGACGTGGCGAACACCCGAGATGCTGCCCCGCCTCGAGTGCAGGGTTGCCCAGGGCAGGAAGGCCTGGTAGGTGGGGGGCAGCCCTGCACCCAGCAGCCGCCGCATGCAGCGGTCAACCGAGAGGCGCAGGTCCTCGCTGCTGGCGCGGGACAGGCGGTGCAGCAGCGCCCGCACAGTGCGGTGGTTGGGGCGGCAGCCGGCGTCGCCGACCGCCGGGCTGACGCCGCTGCTGGTGCTGCTGCTGCTGCTGCTGCTGGCGGCACTGCCGTCGATGTGTTCGCTATCCTGCTCTCCCTGGCGGCTACCGCTGCTGCCGCTGCTGCCGCCGCCGTTGCTGGCTGCTGCACACTGCAGCAGCGCTTCCAGCACACCCTCCACCTGGCTTTCATGCACCAAGAGCAGCGCTGCGTTGAAGAGCTGCGTGCGCCGCTGCTCCCGCAGCAGCGCCAGCAGCCGCTCCTTCTTGCCTGCAGCAGGGTACGGGGAGGTCAGGCAACGGGGGTGAAGGGTGGGGGCATCCATAGCAGGCCGGTCGGTCGGCCAGACTGTGGATTGAAGCCAAGTAGCAGCTGAGAGCTGGGAACCAAGGCAGAGGCACGGCAGGGTCCACAGGGCAGGGGCCACAGGGCAGGGAGACCCGCCAGCGGCGCAGGCACCCACCGGTCACTGTCGCCAACAGAGCAGCGTCCTCGGGAGACACCGCTGGCGGCTGCAGGGCATCGCTGCTCCGGGACTCTTCCCCTAGCTGAAAGCCGCCCCGCCGGCTGGCCATTACTGTGGACAGAGAGCCGCTGGGCCTGCTACGGCTGCTGCGCCTGCTGGCGCTGCTGTCGTGCCTGCTGCTGCTGCTGCTCCTGCTGTTGTGCCTGCTGCTGCCCCAGCTGCTGGGCGGCGCCACTGGTGGGGGCGGCGAGGGTGCGACGCTGTCTGCCCGAGTGGCTGCATCTGACGCATCTGCCCTAGCTGCAAAAGAGCGGTGGGACTGTCGCGAGCACGCTAAAGACCGTAGCGAGCTGGACGACAGCTGGCTGGCCGCTCTGCTGCTGCTGCTGCTGCTGCTGCTGCTGCTGCCACGCAGCCCCGGTGGCAACCAGAGCGGGGCGCTGCCAGCCGCCGCCGCTGCCGCCGCTGCAGGCGACAGCGGTGGCAACCCTGAAGCAGGATGCTGCAGCTTTTGGGATGCTGCTCCGATGCATATTAGTGCGTCTTGCAGCTGCCCGCACAGCGCTCGGAGCTGCAGCTCGGCCCCTCGCTGCCGCAACATTCTGAGTGAGATCTGCACGCCCGATGGAGCTTTGAACACCGCTGCAACCCTGAATTGAGAGAATGCAGCCGATTTGGGCTCCTTTTAATTGCAAGGTCGCTGCCAGGTGTGCTTGCGAGAGCGAAAGCCTTCTTGCTGCTTTTCACTTCGCATCGTAATTACATCACATCTTACTCACGGAACCTGGCAACAAGGGCTCTGAAAGGCCGCGAAGTGGCCTCACCATCTTTTGATCACCCAGCTTTCGTCTCCACGCGCTGCCCATCGTGTTCTTGGCAGAACCGAATGTGCTGAGGAAGCAGCCGCCGGCCAAGTGAGCATCGCGGACGCACAGCACGACCGCCCCAGCTGCCTGGCGCTTGCAGTGCCTCAGAGGCGCAGCCATGACACGGATAATCAAAGGACGCAACTGTTGCAGCGAGACTAGTCCTGGGGCCCCGTGAAGCGCTCTGACTGCCCGCTCTGCCGCCTGCCGCTGCCGCCGCCGCCTGCCTGCAGCTCCACGGTGCGCAGCAGGGAGGTGGCCCACGGGTGAGCAGCGCCTGCGCCGGAAGCGGCGGCAGCAGGCAGCCGCCATGTTTTACATGAAGGAGTTGACCAAGGAGCTAGAGGTGCACCCACGCTTCTTCGGGCCGCGCCTGCGCGAGGAGATTGAGCGGCGGCTGCGGCAGGAGGTGCGCGGGCATGGCTGTGCCGCACTGCGCTCTCCCCCTTTGCTTGCCGCTCATGCAGCGCCTGACTGGGCCTGGAGGATGCAGGCGGCCAGGGTCGAGCAAGAGGGCGGTTTTGTTTCCTGGCTTCCCAGCAGCTCTCCTCCCGCCTGTCGCCGCTGCCGGCTGTGCCATCACCCCTTCCAGCGCACTCAGCTGCCTCTTGCCGCTTGCCGCCGCCCCTTGCTGCACACACGCGCGCCCTACACACCACCCACCTGCCCTTGTGCCGCTGCCCCGTGCCACCTGTGCAGGTGGAGGGGACGTGCAATGGGCAGTACGGCTTCATCCTGGGTGTGCTGGGCATCACCGACACGGGGCGGGGGCTGCTGCGAGAGGGCAGCGGTTCCGCTGTCTTCAACTTGAAGTACAACTGCATCTGCTTCAAGCCCTTCAAGGGGCAGGTCATGGATGTGGTGGTGACCTCGGTGAACAAGGTGGGCAGGGGGGTGGACGGGGTGCCGGCAGGGCGGGCACGGCGGGCAGGCAGAGGAGCTGGAGGCGGACACGGTGGACCAGGAGGCGAGGGCGCGGGGTTGTGGCGGGCAGGGGGGTGGGGCGGAGTTGGCAGGGCAGAGCTAGCGGCTGGGGCAGATTAGCTGGGCGGCACTGGGCACGAGAGACGAGTTGGTGGGGTTGTGGGGGCAGCAGGGCAGGCCTGCCTCGCCGCCAATGCTGGCTGGAGAGCCTGTGTGTGGGTGCCATCTGGGCACGACTTTTGCCGTGTGGCGCGCCCTCTGCAGGTGCGTTGTGGCCAACCACCTCACCCCTTAGTCCCTCTCCCCTCGCCTCCCCTCTCCTGCTGCTCACTCCCCGCAGATGGGCTTCTTTGCCGAGGCGGGCCCCCTGCAGGTGTTTGTGTCCAACCACCTCATCCCCGAACTCTTTGAGTTCAACACAGCGCACGAGCCGTGCTACCAGACGACGGATGGGGAGCAGAAGATACTGCCGGGCAGCGAGGTGCGGCTACGCATCGTGGGCACGCGAGTGGACGCGAGCGACATTGTGAGTGGGGGTGGGGGCTGAGGTGCGAGTTGATCAGGGGTATGGGTACCGTGGGGTGGCATGACCGTTTGACTGGCTGGCTGCCTAGCTGGCTGGCAGAGTGCCGGCTCTTGGTGTGCTCAATCCCCATTTCGGTTATGTATGGGGCTGCGACCAGGCGGCCACTGCACCTTCTGGGGGCTGCCTCGCAGCCGGGTGCAGTCGAACCGCCAGCCAACCGACGCGCTGTACCGTAGCGCGCACCTGCCTCGCTCGCCCCAGTTCCAGCTTGACGCCTGCCTCCTCCCACTGCCTGCCCGCTCTCCGCCTCCTGCGCCTTCCTGCCTCCAGTTTGCGGTGGGTTCGATCAAGGAGGACTACTTGGGCGTCATTTCGGCGCCATTGTAGCGGCCCTCGAGAGCACACGACGTTTGCTCGGTTGGCTCTGGCTGTACTGTTTGCTTGCTTGCTTCTCCTCCTTGCTTTGCTCCCCCAACTTCCTGCTCCCCTCCACTTGCTGACTCCCGACGTGATCCACTGACGCACTTCTGATATTGTAACCACACCGTGCCAGTTGGTGTCGAGCGTGCTGCGGCGCCAGCGCCTCCAGCTCAGCATCCTCCGCGGCCCCCGGTGACGCGAAATGGGCTGCTTGGCCTGGCAACGCTCTGATCACTGACCCATTCCACCCGAGCGCCGCCTGCCCGGCCAGCAACCACGACGGTTTGCCACCGGCATCCGCGACATCTAAGTGCGGTTGGTTGAAACTGCAAGCGTTTCGGGCCGGCTGCCCCTTTTGCACGTCATTTAGCGCAATGAGAAGTAGAAGCGGACCAGGTGAGCGCCACTGGCTCCAGCCCGGCCCGGACGCGCGCCCTGCCGGTTACATAGTTGCTGCCAACAGGAAGGGCAAATTTCTCGCGGGTTCCCGCAGTATGCAAGGTGTGAGCACTGTGGATCGCGTTTTCGCCGGGCAACGGCGCTTGCGCCGACATGTCCCCCCACAGTGCCCGCCGTTGGCAGCCCGACTGGCGGCGGGAGTAACAAGGAGGGGGGTGGTTTGGCTTGGGTGGAGTCCCTCCCACCACCTGCTAAACTTTCATGTATGAACTGCAGGCATGCCTGGCTCTGTAACACGCTGTCGCCTGCCAGCCACCACCGCCCCGGCGCTGTGCCTGCTGCTGTGCCTGTGTGTGCTGCCGCTGGGCCAGGCAGTCGACTGGTGCTTCCCACGGCGCAACGACGGCCAGCAGGCCTGCCCCAGCGCCGACCAGTGCTGCTCCATCTGGGTACGTGTCATGGGCACACGGCAGGGGCATAGGGAGAGGGCAAGGCAGTGCCTGATTTCCTTGGCCACTGCTCCCTGGTGCCCACCTCTACATGGCACAGCATGCTCAGCGCTGCCAGCGGACGCCACCCCCCGCCCTGCACTGCAGGGAGTGTGCGGCACCGGCACGCACTACTGCAAGCAGGGCAACTGCGCCAGGGGGGCATGCCAAGGCGCCGCCCTCACGCCGCCATCGCCAGCAATCGGCAGGCTCCCCAACCCCTTTGACGTCGCCTCCCCGCCACCGCCAAAGGCATCCTCATCCCCCCCAACAGCGACTGTGCCATCGGGCCCCCTGCCTCCTGCTGACCCCAACGACCCATTCGACATCAACCCAGGCAGTGGCCCTAACCCGCCCCTTAGCCCTGTGGCGTCGCCACCACCGCCCAAGCAGTCGCCGCCGCCAGCGCCACGCCCGCCTGTCAGATCCCCGCCGCCCCCGCGCCCGGGCCCGCCGCCCCCACGCCCTCCTCCTCCGCCGCCACCAGGTGTGTGGGGTGGTGGCGTGAGTGTGCACACATGTTTGGCGCACCCTGTTTTGGGTAGCAATAAGCAGTGGGCTGCCCATGCCGCCAAACACGGACTGTTTCCTGACCTCAGCCTGTTGCCTGCCAGCTGACCCATACCCATTTCACACCCTGTGCCCTGCCTGCCTGCCCTACTGCTCGCCCTGGCAGCCACCACGTGCGGCCTGATCCAGGCGGGCGTGGATCTGAAGGGCGGTGACGTGGCGGGCGGGCGCCAGGTGGGCAGCATCCAAGAGTGCTGCGACATCTGCTTCGCCATCTCCGGCTGCGCCGCCTTCACCTTTGTTTCCGGCGCCAATATGTGCTATTTCAAGCGATCCACCGGCTGGACGCGGCAGGCCGGCCTGGGGATGGCTTCCGTCGTCATGGGGGCAGGCGGCGGTGTGGTGCCCGTGCCGGCGCCCCCGGGCGCGCCGCCGCAGCGGGCGCCACCGCCGGCGGGCCGGCCGGGGCAGTACGTGTTTGTGCCCATGACTGACGAGCAGAAGCGGCGCATGTACCAGCTGACCAGCATCTTCGAGAATGCAGAGGTGGGCGGTGGGGGGCGCAAGTGGGGCGGATGGTGGCGGCGGGTCCCACAGTTCGGTTCATGTGCGCGTGGTGGCCTCGCACACGGGGGACCTGCTGGTTAGCAGTCCACTGGCGTGCTTGTGTTGTTGTGCCTGAGCGCCAATGGCGCGGTTCGTGCATGAAAGCCAACAAACATCCTGGGGAGTTCAGCAGCCGGGAGGCACCACGCGTGCAAACCCCGCTATCCCCTGCCTGCCCTGTTGGCTTGCCCCCTGCAGACGGAGCTCCAGTATGGGTATGCTGAGAGGCTGGGGGATGCCCGAGGTGCGCAATGGGGGCAGAGCGGAAGTAGAGGAGGAGTGGCCAGCAAGGGTAGACGGGCCACGAGGGCCAGGGAGGCAGAACCCGTAAAGTGGGGATCCTGGGGGGTGCCCGCTGCCCTCCCTCCCACGCCAGCTCGCGCCCTGGCTCCCTCCAACCCACCCCCACCCGATGTGCCCTGTCACCCTTGCAGGCATCACTTATGGCTTCTGCGGATTCACCACTGGGACAGCGGATGGTTTGATGGTGAGTGAGTGAGTCAAGCACACATGCAGGGCAGGGGCTGGTGCCAGGTGGGCGAGCGCCGACAGACAGCAAGGGCTAGGGCTACTCTCTGCTCCCCCTCCAACCCAAGTGCGGCTGCACAGCTTTCAAACAGCACGCCTCACCCAGGCCCATGCCACCACTCCCCGTCGCCGCCCCGCCCTTCCACTGGGGTGCAGCATCCTACGCCCCTTCACTTTTCGCTGCCCATGCACCCCCGCACATCCGCTCTCCTCGCTTTGCAGAGCGTCGAGGACCACAGGAGCTTGCACATGTCAGGCCAACCACCCACTGCCCGCTCCCACTCCATGTGTGACATGCAATCTCTGTGCTGGCATGTTGTCTGCCTGCAGGTGCTGCAGCAGTTCACAAAGGGTCAAGCCCGACAACGCGCGCGCGTGCCCACTTCGTCACCCTGTCCTAACATGTCTGCCTGCAGGTGGTGGAGGAGTTGACCACGGTGAAGCCCAACAACCCGCTGGCCCGCTTCCTGCCCGCCCTGGAGCGAGTGAAGATGAGGGGGGACGTGTTCACGGGGCTCAACGGCTTCGAGGCCGAGGTGGCCAAGCTGGCAAAAGACCAGGGTGAGGCGCCAAGCGTGGGAAGATTGGGGCAGGGGGAGAGGAAGAGGAGCTCAGGCTTGTCGAGCGATGTGTGGGAAACAGCGGCACACGGCTGGCGCCCTGCTGGCACCTGCCTGACGCTGCTTGAAAGAGTGGCTCATGCCCACTCTGCCTTATACTCTTCGCCCTCCTTTGAGTGCCCCAACAGCTGCCTGCTGCCTGGCTAGCCACCTGCCCAGCCCCTGCCAGCACGGTCCCTCCCACTCTGCGCTGCCCCTGCCTGTGCTGCGTGCCTGCCTGCCCCGGCCTGCCCCTGTCTGCCCCGGCCTGCCTGTAGGCTCCTCGACGCACTCAAGACTGGGTCTGCGATTGGGACAGTGTCGACAGCTTCCTCCCTGCTCCTCCCCTGCTCGCCGCGCCTCCTTTGCCCGCAGACTTCATCAACGCCCAGTGGAAGGTGTGCGATATTGAGTACAACGTGCCAGCCATGGAGTGGTGCAAGCTCATCCAGTGCCAGCACGCCCTCACAAAGGCGCAGCTGCACGACGCGCTGGTCAATGTGAGGCACCCAGCTCTGGTCTCCTGCCTCCTGGGTGCCTCCTGGTTGCCTCCTGGGTGCCTCCTGGGTGCCTCCTGGGTGCCTCCTGGCTCACTTTCCCGCCGCTTGCTGACTCAGTTGATTTTGACCAGTTGCCTTGGGTAATCGCTTGCTTTGCTGGTGCGTGGAGCGCGGGCTGGTGTGCTGGCCGAGTGAGCTGGTGCCACCTGACGGGCTGCCCCTTTGCGTGCTGCCCGATTGTCGAGCCAGCGGGTTGCTGCTCTGCTGCGATGTGTGCACGCGCTCATAAATCGGAGCTGCACAATGCCGCTGGTCAACAAACAATGGCCGCTTCTGGTTTGATTAAGATCGCCCCGGGCTGCTGCCTGGTGTTGCTGCTGTGTGAGTGGTGCTGTGCCGGGCTGAGGCACCCCGGTCAACCTATGGCTGCCTCTGTTCGGCTGATATCCAGTCCAGCACCCTACCCTGCAGCACCGCCTGCTTCACTTGCTCACCATCAGGGCCCCCCCTCCTCCCCCTTTCCCCCTTGAAATGCAGCACGGCCAGGGCCTGGGCGAGAGGTTTTCGGTGGACTACATCTTCATGGCGGCCGAGAAGGCGGCGGGGGGCACCCCCAAGACGGGTGTGGACGAGGTCAGGTGGCTGGCCGCCTTCCTCAAGGCGCGCTACGACCTGCTCATGGGGTGGGACCGCACCTCGGCCATCTCAGTGCGCCGTGTCACCATGTACCAGCGCCTGCTGGAGCTGCGTGAGTGGGGGGGCGGGGGCATAACAGGGGCCCGGTGGTGGGGGGGGGGGGGCGGGGAGGCACGCATCTGCGGCGCACTTTTGTGTTGCTGCAGCGCTGAAATTGAATGAATGAATGAATGGGCAGGGGGCACAACGGGGGTGGGAGGGGCACGGGGGTGGGGGTGCGGGGCACTACATAGCACCACCCAGACACACACGGACACCAATGGGCACACACACCTCTGCTCCCCTCCCATCCCTGACCTCACCTCGTTCCCTCTTCGCCCCGCTCTTCTCTCTCTTGTCTCCAGGCAACTTGAATCTGGACGGCCCGATCTACATCGACCTCCAGAGGAGGCCCGAGACGGACGCAAATGGGCAGCCAGTGTGGCAGATCCTGGATGCATACTACGGTGGGTGGGTGGGCGGGGCAAGAGGGGAGGCAGGGGGTGGGGAGAGAGAGGGAGCGTGGGGATGTGGGGTGGGGGGCGGCTTCTTGGTGGGGAGGTGTAACAGCGTGCGGAGGTGAACAGGGAGAGGTGCTAGTTGACGGTGGCCATGTTCTAGGTGCTCCGTTAGGTTGGGAAGCAGAGGGGCGGCACGCAGTGGGGACGGTCGGTGCGGTGGGCACTGCCTGCCTTGCCTGCAGCACAGCGGCCAATCCAGCTTGGCCGCGCCGCCCACAGCCCCCGCCCCCCCTGCCCCTCCCCTGCCTCTCAGGCACCTTCATCGTGTACGAGAAGCCGCAGCCCGACCGCCAGCTGCTGCTCATCGCGTGAGGAGCCACGTGGCAGCACTGCCACGTCAGCACCTGCCATGCCTGCCAGGCCCGTGGACTCCCCATCAGTAATAATGATTGCTGCTGATGTGGGATGACGAAGAGGGAAGAGCTCAATCACGCAGGGCAGAGTTGCATGCCGCCCTCAGCCACCGACCCCCGCCGCTCGTCGCTCCTCTTGCGGTCTCCTACTCTGTCCCTGCTCCCCGTTCCGCCACGCCCGCCCCTTCAACTGCTCCCCTCTTGATCCCTCAACTGCCCCACCCGTCACACACCCCCGCTCCCGCTGTCCCAAATCTGCTCCTGTACTAGCGCCCCCCTCCCCCCGTTCGAGTGCAAGGCAGCAAGCACAGCATGCTGCACAATGCATGCTTGGCCCGCGCTTGGCAACTCACAATAACCCGCAAGCTGGCGCAGCAAGCGCTGCTGTCGGCAGCGTTGTGGATCCCATGTGCCGTCCCGCCCCGATGCAGAGAGCCGCCATCCCCTTACCTCTACCCCCAAATCCTAACCTTTACTCCAAGACCGCCGCAGCCCCCCGGCGCGCATTGCATGCCCTGCCCCCCATGCCTCCAATTCGTTCACCTCTCTTCTTGCCGCACCACCACGCCTGCTGCCGGCCCCTGCACTGCTCTCCTCATCGATTTTCTGGCCTTCTGTTCACGACAGCCGTCAGCAAACAAAAGCGCAGCGGGCCTTTGGCACCGCCAGCCCTGCACGGCTGCAATCGACCCTGAGAGTGTAAAGCTAGGTTGCTACGTATCGGCTCAAATTCAACAGAGTGTGACAGGGGGGGGGCGGCTGAGAGCGGCACGTTAGCAGGGGAGAGGACGTGCCAAGCTTGAAGGGGTGGACAGAGTTGGTTGGGCGTAGTGGTGAGTGAGCAAGGGAGGGCATCGGAGCGTGCAGGGTTGTTGGCGGGAGGAGCTGGGCCAGGCGGGGTGATGTGCGTGTGAAATCAGGCTCCAATCAGGTTGAAAGGGGGCAGTACATCAAGGGGGGGGACGGGTTGCTGCTGCAATGCAGCGTGCTCTCTCAGGCTTGGCTTGGCTTGGAATAGGCAAGGGAGTCAACGGCACAACAAAAGCAGGAGCAACGGCCTGCGCAGCGCAGCGGCAGCGGTGGATGAGGTGCGTGCAGGGTGGGGCGATGGAGGGTGCGTTGGGGTAAGGATAGCGGGGACGGTTCAAAACTGGGGCGCCCAGCTCTGCCAGGTGTGCTGTGGTGTGCTGTGGTGTAGACCAAGCATGGCGTCTAGCGAGCACCCGGAGGGAAGGGCAGTAGCTAGTGCTCCTGCCTGCCTTTCGGCGGTCAAGGACGGCTGGTTGCATGCCTGCCTGACTGGGGTCTAATCATCTCCTGGCTTGGGTGGCTGAGGCCGGGGCTGGGCCTGCAGGCTGCTGGGCTCACTCACTCACACCTGGGGGCCAGAAGGCTTGACGCAAAACGCCCCCCTCCCGCTGCAACACACTGTGCTGGGCGCAGAGGCGGCGCATGAGCCATATGCACCAGCAACCGCCTGGCCAGCCACTCCTGGCAGCCAAGGGCGTGTGCACGCCTTATTGGGGCCACAGGAGGCGGGGAAGCTGTCCTCCCGCCAGGCCTAGCGGCTCAAGCCTGCACCAGGGCAGGGGCCTGGGCAGGCTCGCTTCCGGGCTCAGGCCTTGGTGGGTGCGGAGGGGGTGGGGCTGCCGTCCTCCAGCCAGGCCTCGTGCCGGTCGTTCAGGTTGCGCAGCGCGCGCCACACGGCGGAGTTGCACTTGAAGCCGGAGCCAAAGGCGATTTGCCAGACGCGCTGCAGCGGAGACACGGTGGGCAGGGGAGGGGCAGGGGAGGGCGGGTGGTGGGTGTTTGCAGGGCGGGGGCGGAGTAGGCGGCGGAGGGGCGGGCAGAGGGGCGGCGCACGACACCAGGCCAGCAGCTCAGGAATGGCGCGGAGCGCCAGCGTGCATGCCGGGCGGGTCGTGGGCAGTGCAGGCGTGTGCAGGATCAGGCATTGCGCCGCTGGCCTACAGAAATTGTGGCAGGCACTCACCTCGCCACGGCGAACGCCCCGCTTGGTCTCGATGTTGGAAAGCACGTACCTGCAGGCAGTACAAGGCAGTACAGGAGGGGCAAGTGGCTACTGTCAATACAGCAGCACAGGGGAGGGCAGCAAAAGTAGCAGCTGCAGTAGCCACACACAACGGCGGCCCAGCAGCACCGCCTGCCAGCCTGGCAGCGACCCGGGCCCCCGTTTGGCTGCCTGCTTGCTTACGATAGAGCAGACAGCACGCCACAACCCAATACCATCGTAACCCGACACTATACAGGCAGGAAGCATCACGCACCAGATGGAGGCGGATGAGATGTTGCCGTAGCGGTACAGCGTCTCCCGCGAGGGCCCCACATGGGCGGGTAGCAGCTCCAGCTGCTTCTCAATCGCGTCAATCACGCCCCGCCCGCCCGTGTGTATGCAGAAGTGCTCAAAGGCGAGCTTGAAGTCGGGGATGTAGGGGCGCACAGACTTGAGGTGCAGGAACTGCGGTGGGGGGACGGGGACGGGCGGCGGCAGGTGGTGGGACGGAGCACAGAATGAGGTTGAGATGAGGGGATGTGGGTTCACGACCCGCAGCACCACATAGCTGCAGATCTGCGCGGGGGGGTGCCCCAAAACTGCACCCACAGTTGCAAGGAGAAGGCAGCTGCGACACGTGCCCTCCCATCTCCGGCTCCAGGCACACCACATACCCACCAACTGTCATTATGTGCCCCTCCCACCCTCCCACCCGCCCACCTTCCGCGCCACCAGGTTGGCAAAGAAGAGCAGCTGCTCCGACACGGGCAGCACCAGGGGGCCCAGGGTGGTGATGTTGGCCTTCAAGGCGTGGCCCGCGATGCGCATCAGGTCCTTGGACAGGAACACGCCCGGCTTGCCCTGCACATGGGCAGATGGTCGGGTGGGGAAAGGGAGGAGAGGGTGAGCGGCGGAGAAGGGTGGAGGGGCTGGGTGAGGTGGAACGGGGCCGCAGGGCCTGGCAGCCCGGCAGCCGCAGGCTACTGTGTATAACAACACGATTAGATGCATACTTTACATGCAGGCAGGCATGTTGCAATGCACATACTGTGTGCAACCCACAGGAGCGATACAGGTGGGCAGCAACTGCAGGCCCACCCCACCTGCGAGTCCTCCTTCTGGTACACGCATCCGTAGTGCGCGTCGTCCTGCCCCATGTGGGTGCGCACCACGTGCAGCAGCTCGTACTTGGCCCGCCAGCGGTCGGTGCGCCTGCGAGGGAGGGGCAGGGGCGGGGGCTCGGTGATGTGCCACACGAGAGGCAAGCGGGCGGCATGAGGAGGGCGGGACATGTAGGCGCGAGCTGGCAGAAGGCAGCAGCAGCCGAGACATTCGTCCCACCCCGGATATCGCCCTCCTTCCTGTCCCTCACCTGCCCTCCCTATCCCCCACATCCCCGCCCCCTCCCTCCCCCCCGCTCACTTGTTGGACAGCACCATGGCGGCGCCCCCCAGTCGGAAGAGGCAGTTGGGGATGAGCATGGACTTGTCGTTGCCAAAGTACCAGTTCTGGGTGATGTTCTCGGTGGACACAACCAGGCAGGTGGAGTTGGGGAAGACCTGACAGAGAGGCGGGGGGACAGGGCGGGAAGGGGCGGGGAGGGGAAGGGAGGGGGGGAGCTTTGAGGGGGGGCCGGGCAGCGGGGAGGGCAGTGATGCTCTGGCTGGCTGGGGAGGCGGCACTGTGTAGGGCGGTCGTGCAGGGCTGGGGTAAGCAGGTGTGGAGGGCAGAGAGCCAGCTGAACGCTGCCGCCGGGGCGCCACGGCAACACTGAGCTGGGCGCAGTATGGGGCACCCGCCCCCGCCCCCACCTAGTGTGCCACAAAGCACGCGCTAGCGAGCAGAACAACAGATGGAGTCGCAAAGGGGAGCAGTGCGGTCTCACAGAGGCCTAGCACGCAGGGTTTGTAAACACATAGTGGGAGGCGCACCTGCAGCAGCTGCTGCGCCAGGCCAATGGAGATCACACCCGCGGAGCAGCCCATGCCCGACAGGTTGTAGGTCATCACGTTGGTGCGCATCTTGAAGCGGTTCACAATCATGGCTGCGGTGCACGGGCGGGGTGGCAGTACAGAGGGGCGAGATGGGTTGCTGGTCGGCACGCTGGTGCGGTTGAATGGCTGCGGTACACGGGCACACGTGTGGGGCAGCACGGCGTGTGTGTGCACAAGAGAGCACTGCAGGTCCATGCCTTGATGTTTTCTTTCGCCGACACCACCCCAGGGACGTGCCCCAGCCGGGCACCGCCCCACCCCCCCAGCCCCGCCCCACTAGCCAGGCGACACCCCGCAGCTGGTCACTTGCTCACCAGAGAGAGAGGGCGTTGGGTTGAAGAGGGAGCAGTTGACGATGAGGATGTCCACCGCCTGGGGCTTGGTCCCCGTCGCCTTGAGCGCCTCCTCCACGCTGCTGAACAGCACCAGGTTGGCCTCCTCACGCGCCGTGTCCATGTTGATGCGCGGCGGCTGAGACATGATGGCTGCAGGCAGGGAGGCGGGCGGGCACATGCACGCGCAGGGGGGGGGGACGGGGGTGGTCTGTTGTGGGGCGGGCATGGCAGGCGGCGGGACCCAGCCCGCAGAAAAAGCACCCCACTTGGCTGCCGCATGCCCCCTTGTTGCCGAGCTGCGCTGCACTGTGCCGCAGCTCTATAGCAAGCGGGCCGCACTTGCGGCGCTGCCTGTGGGGGCGGGGAAGGGTCCAGCCCGTGCCGCCCCCCTCCCTGCCCGCTGTCTGAGCAGAACGCTGCCAGCGCCCACCCTCGCACATCCATTCACACACACACGTATGTGATGTCGCTAGGTACATATACATATACCCATGACTCACACTCGGGCAGGTATGTCTCCTCTCCCAGGCCTGAGCGGGCCAGCACCTTCTCCTGGAACTCCAGGCTCTCAGGGCTGAAGGCCTGCACACCACAGGGGAAGAAGGGCATGGAGGACCAGGCGGGGGTGAGTGATGGCAGAGCGAGGGACGCAGCATGTGGCAGAGCCATGTGGCGGCAGCAGGGCATGCAAGCCAGCGCCGCTGACCATGTGCCCACTTGCCTTGCTGTTGCGTGAGTGCTGCATGAAGTACTCGTAAGTCATCTTGAGGCTGCAGGAGGGCGGCGGGGGGGGGGACAGAAAGTGGGCTGGCGTTTGCAACAGGTGCTGCATGGCGTTGCGTGGTGTGGTACCAGAGCACCGTTCTCTGTTCTGGTGTGCTGTGCGCTGCGCTGCATGGCGCATTCCTTCTCAGCTGAACAGCGTGCTGTGCTGTGCTGTGCTGTGCCGGGCGGCTGGCACTGCCACGTCAGCACACCGCGTCCACATGCGTGCGTGACTCACTGTGCGGGGGGCTTGAAGCAGTGGAAGTTGAGGAGGTACACGGGGCGGGAGCGGGTGAAGACGTAGGCGGCGGCCACAAAGGCCAGCGCCAGGCAGCTCAGCACAAAGGACACCTGAGGGCGGGGCAGCGTGCACTTGGCGGACGGCAGGTGAGGGGCGACGTACGCAAAAGTGTGCGCCCCGGTGGCGCATCCCCACAAGTGCGACCAGCACTTGCAGCCAGCACTCCCACCTACACCAACCCCTGCCTGCACACGCTCGTCACCTAAGCAACCCAAACCATTTCGCACTGGCACGCGTCCACATGTGCACCCCCTGCTGTCGCGCCCCCGCCGGCGGCCATATCACGCCCCTGGCGTGCCCGACTCTGGAGGCCCACCCCGCCCGCCCGCCCGCCCACCCACCCACCATGTTGAAGGTGAGGTCTGTCTGGCGTGCCACCACCCACATGTCCATCAGGTCCCCATTCTTCAGCATGTTGCCCAGCTCCAGCTGCACCCCACCCGGAAGAGAGGTTTGTTGGGTGTCAGTTGGGTGTGGGATACTGGGTGCAGTGCACTGGGGAGTCGGAAAGGTGGGCGCCCATGCATGAGCAAGTTTGCGGGCCCCAGCGATGCGTGGGAGCAAACGTCAAGGGGGTGAGTGAAAGGGAGGAGGAGTGGCATAGTGGTGCCATCCAGGGAGGGGTGCAGGGAACGGTGCTGGTGGTTGGGGATGTGGCTGCATCGCACGGTTGCCCAGTGCGCAGACCCAAAGCCGTTACTGTGCAGCGACCGCCCAGCCTGCTGCTGCTGCGCTTCCTGGGCAGATGGGGTGCCCAAATGGGTGGACCTGACGCAGCAGGGCCCTTGGCAGGAAAGTTAACCATCTTCTTTCCCACCCCCAGTTGGCTTACCACGCCCATGGCGGCCAGCGGCACCAGCAGCAGCGTCAGCCCATGGCTGCACAGCACGTGGTAGCCGCGCTTCACGTATTTGAGCGCCACGGGGGCGCCATGCCGGTAATCTGCGGGCCAGACAAAGGGCAGGGGGAAGGTGGGCGGGTGGGCAGGCGGTCCTGGCGGCAAACATCGGCGGCAATCACCGACGGGCAACAGAGTGGCCTGGGAGCGAGGACCGCCCTTCGAGACCTCCAAGGCAGGCTGCCACCGCGCTTCTGTGGGGGGCGGCAGGCCGCCCGAGCACCGACAGGCCCCGCTGCTCGTGCGAGAAACAGCTCCTCCGTCCTGCGCTCCCGGCCTCCCTCACCTGGCACTTTGTCATTGTCCAGGTTGACCGAGGTCTGTGCGTGGCTGACGGCCTCCCTGTTTGACGACATGGCGCTGCTGCACTGCTGCTCCCCTACTCTTTTGACTGCCGCTCTGCAGACTGCACAGCAGCGTCTCCGCTGGCCAGCGACGTCCCTTCGCTGCTCGCAATTTGAAACCCGGCTCAACAATTTGATCGGAGGCCTGCCGGCTGATGAAATGGCCACGTGAGCACTATAGCTATAGCAAAGAGTCCGCCATTCCTCGCTTGCATCCCTCCATAGCGTTACACACCCTCCGAGGAGGCAACCCGCAACAGGGGAGCAGAGCATCAGGAGGGGAAGGGGCAGCGGGACCAGTGGCTGGCGGCTGCACCCGCCACTTGAACCGCTGCAGCTGTGCCGCTCACTCGCCGCGGTCATCTGGCTTGCCGGCAGGCCCGCCGCCGCCGTGCGGGCCGCCGTACATGCCGTGTGCCACCATGCCGCCAGGTGCCATCATCATCATCTGAACAATGTCAAGAGAGGGAGGGCACGGGGTGCAGGTGTGACCTTGTAGGATTGGGGGCACGTGGTGGGGACCAACCTGTCGGTCGCTTGCCAGGACCAGCAACTCGCCCCATGCAGCAGTGATACGCCATGCACATGCTCCACCACCTGCCGCAGCCGCTGCCCATGCTCGGTGCGGCCGCCGCTGCACACACACTTCTGCGTCCTTGTCACCTGAGGCATCATCATGGGTCGGCCGCCGGGGCTGCTGCCCGCCATGCCGCCGTGCATGGCATAAGGCGCGCCGTAGGGTCCCATCATGCCTGGGCCACCCATTGGCACCATGCCAGGTCCCATGGGCACCATGGTGGGCTGGCCGGGGCCCATGGGGCGCACCATGAACATGGGCTGGCCAGGGCCGCCAGGCATGCCGGGCATCATGGGCATCATCTGCGGCAGAGCAGCGAATCACGCGAGTAATGAGCGAGTGTGCAATGGAAACAGGGCAGAGCGCATGCTATTGTGCAGCAGGGGACGTGGGTAGGGGTGAGGTGAGCGTGTGCCAGCAACACAGGAGGATGGAGGGCGGGGGCGCGGAGCAGGAGGTCGGAACGTTCGGAGCGTGCTTTCAAGCATATGGAGCGAAGGGACGCAACACCGGATCAAGTGGAATGTGAGAAGGAGTCGACAGAGTCAGCGCTTCAAAACAGCAATGGGCAGAAAGTGCAGAGACCAAGGTGCATAGTCTTTCCACTCCCCTATGAGATTCACCGTGACCCATTGAGCAGCAGCAGCAGCAGCAGCGGCTAGACTACTAGAAACATCAGCCCGCAGCCCGCATACGCACCTGCATGCCGGGGCCCATGTGCACCATACCAGGACCCATGGGCATCATCTGCAGGGCAGGGCAGGGCACAGAAGTGTGTGATTCAGTGCCGGGGGCAGCAGGCCAGGAGGCGCCCGCAGCTCAGCAGGGGGCGGGCAGGGCGCCGTAGACCGGAGTGCTGCATTGCCTTCATGCCGCCATGCTCACCCTGCAGCCAGCAGCCTGCCAATGCATGAGCCCAACACAGGCCGCATCACAATAAAGCAACGCCCACACACCTGCATGCCAGGTGGGCCGCCCGGGCCCTTGCCCGGCGGCGGCGGCGGCGGGCCGCCATCGCCTCCCCGCATGCCCGGGCCGCCGTCGTGATGCCGCCCGCCCTCACGCCGCCGGTCATACCCGCCCGGCCCGCCGCGCTCCCGGCTCTCCTCTCGCCGCCGCCCAAAGCTGCTGTCGCGCTCGGGGCGCGGCGGGTGCGGGCCGGGGCCGCCCTCGCCGCCGTCGCCACGTGGCATGCGTCGGAAGTCGGGCCGCATGTCTGGCATGGGGATGCCGGGGGCTGGGTGTGGGGGCATGGCCATAGGGCCGCGCATAGGGCTGGGAGGTCCCTGCCTGTAACCGCCGCCGGGAGGCCCCGAGGGGCCGCCCATGTGTCCGCTGCCGCCGTGCGGGCCCGCGTGCGCCGCCGGGGGGGCGGCAGGCGCGGGCGCGTGCGCAGCTGCGGCGCCGCTGCCTGCAGGAGCGGGGCCATCCGGCGTTGGGGCTGCGCCGCCGCCGGGGGTGAAGACGGGCTTGAACTCCTTTGCACTGGGGTTGAAGGTGAAGGACTTGGCAAAGGGGTTGAGGCCCGGCTTCTTGGCGCCCTCGCCGGCCGCCGATGCCGCGCCAGGCTGCTCCGCGCTGCCGGCGACAACCAACGCTCCTGCTGCCGGCGCCGCCTCTGCGGCGGCTGCCTTGGCTGCTGCTCCTGCTGCTGCTGCTGCTGCTGCTGCGCCTGCTGCGGGCGCCGCCTCTGCTGCTGCCGCCATGGCGGAGGGCGGCTGCGACGGCATGCTGCTGTCCTTGCCCAGGCTGCGGGACAGCTTGCCCTCGATGCTCTGGCTGAACTGCTTGTACCCTTCGAGGTCCTGCTTCTTGAACATGTTGTCGCTGCTGCCGCTGCACAGGCAGAACGAAGGCAGCATGGGGTGGAGCAGAGGGCGGGGCGAGACGTGAGGCAGGGCGGGGCAGGGGGAGAGCTGCCGGCGAGGTGAGCGGGGATGTACAGGTGGCAAAGGGCAAGCCGGCGGAGAGGCGGACGGTGAGCAGGCAGGGCCGGCACGGCAGGGCGGGGCGGAGCTGCTTCCCTAATCTCTTTACCCGCCATCCCAGCCAAGGCCAGGTCCCACACAGCCACCCCCTTCCCCACCCAGGGAGGTGCAGGGAGACGTGCAGGCAGCGGGTGCGCTCCCTCACCCTTTGCTCGCAGCCTGCTGAGCCTTGAACTGCTCAAACTCGCGCCGCGTCTGCTCATCCACCCGGGGCACCCCGGGGTTCAGGTTGAGCGCCTCGAGCTTGCTAGGGTCGCTGCACAGCAAGTGCCAGGCAAGGGGAGGGAGAAAGAGGGGGTGCATGTGTCAGGCAGAGGGCGGGGCGCTAGCAGGCAGCAGCAGCTAGTAGGACTCTCACAAGGCGGCACTCACAACGCCTGCCCACCCTGGCAGCACGCAGCTCTGGGCAGCAGCAGCCCGTGCTGCAGAATGAGCTGCCCAGGCACGCGTGCATGCACAGCGTGCAGTGCAGTGCCGGCTGCTTGCGCTGGTGCCAGCTGGTCCGTGCTGTTGTGCCAGCCTGCCAGCTCCCTCCTCCCTGGCTGCAGGGTCACCTGATGAGTGGCGAGCTCATGGGCGAGGGGCGCTTGAGGGCATTAGGGGTGCCATACGGCGAGGTCGGCTTGACGCCAGAGGCGGTCATCTGCAGGCACAGGGGCCAGGCGGGTGGTGCGGCCGGGCCGGGACAAGCAGGGTGGGTTAGTCAGCGATTCCACGACAAGGCGCCTCTCGGCAGCCGGCCAGTGCATGCAGGCATTCCAGCGGGCCCCTGTGTTGCACGCAGCAGCGGCTGCCTTGCGATCTGCAGGCTGGGAATCCAGATCTGCTGCACGTGCAAGAGGCCCGCTTGCCTATCCCCACAACAGCTCTTCACGAGCAGACCCGCTGCTGCTGCTGCTGCTGCTGCCGCAACAGCCTGCACAAAGTTTGAGCTGCACTCCGAGACCGGCTGCCTCTGCACACACCCCACCTGCCCGCCGGTTTGACCCTTCCACCCACCCACCTGCATGCGCAGCTTGTTGGCCTCACGCCTCGGGTCAATCGAGATGGGGGCCGAGGGGGCAGCCCCAGGCAGCAGCGGCCGCGGCCGGCCCGCAGCCCAGGCGTTGGGCCGCGGCTGCGTAGCGCCGCCAGCCGCCGCCGCCGCCGCCGAGCCGTTGGCGCCGGGCGCCGGCGCGTCGCGCACGACGGCGCCGTACCTATCCTCCTCATCCATCTGGCTGTCGTCTATGGCCACACCCCGCTCCTCCAGCATGTGGATGTTGGCCATGCTGGAGTGGTCGCCCCGCTCAATCTCGGCAGCAATGCGCGCCGCCTCCGCCACGCTGATCTTCGACTTGCTGCGGGCACAGCATGGCCAGGCAAGAGCATGCAGCGCAGGTTGGAAGGGGTGAGCAGCAGGCACACAGCGAGCAGGCGGGCAGCCAGCACGGCTGCTCCAGCACGTAGGCAGTACGCTGCTGATTGCATGTAAAGCGGCCAAAGGGAGCAGGCAGCAATGCAGCAGCTCAGACGCCATCCGGCGCACCAACCCCGCTCAGGCTGCACGGCCCGCCCGTCACAGCGGAACAGCATAGCATGGCACAACGCAATGCAAGGCACCTCAACACATCAAACTGACTCAACAAGGCACAGCGCAGCGCAGTTCAAGGCCCATCATGACCCAGCAGAGCACAGCGCAGCACGGCACGGCACGGCACGGCGCAGCGCGTACGTGGGTTCCATCGCCTTTGGGTGCCGCTCTACCACACCCACACAGCGCGGCGCAGCACAGCACAGCACAGCATGGCACAACGCGCACCTGGGGTCCAGCTCCGTGGTGTACAGCTCCTCTGCATAGTCTGTGCGCACCCCAAATTTGGCCTCGTTCACCGCAAACTGGTCCCAGCCGCGGGACACGGGGCCCATGCTCTCCTCCAGCTGCAGCATCTGCGCCTCCTCCCCCTCCGCGGGCGCCCAGCGCTGCAGCTCGCGCTCCCGCCCCCAGGTGCCGCGCGAGCGGGAAATGGCGGCGTCGGTGCCAAACCCGCCCGCGTCGTCCCACGCGGAGCCGGCAGCACCCACGTCGGAGGCACCTATGCGCACATCGCTGGCAGTGATCTGCACGAGCTCTGCCGCCTCAATTGCCAGCAGGGGAGTGGGCCGCACAGGCTGCCAGTCCTCGTCGCCCGCTGCCGCGGCGGCGCTGGCGGGTGCTAGCGGCTTGGCCATGCGCAGCAGCACGTCAAAGTCGGTGCCAGCGGGGCGCAGCGCGTGGAAAACGCCCTCATACGTCACGCCTGACTTGACCTGCAGGCACGCCGCAACGCAGGAGCAGGCGGCGCGGCTTGAGCGCGGCCCAACAGGCCCTTCCCGCCAGCGGCAAAAGGGCGGCGACGCAAAGGTGACCCTGACGCCGCCATCCCGGCCAAACAAGTGTCGCTTGCCACCTCGTCCCTCACCTGGACCTGCACTGTATACCCTATCAGCACAGAGGCGACAAAGAGCATGCGCTCGTCGACGGCTTGCTTGTTGCCCATCGCGGGCTCCTCGATAGCAGGCTTTACTGCTGACCGCTTGCTGCCAGCGGAGGCTGCGGGAGTCGGAGCAGGCGCAGAGCCAGAAGCGCGGAGTGCTGCGGACTTGCTCCGCCAGGCTCCAGCCGGCGCTGCCATGTCGAGCCCTCTACACAAGGCGACTGGAGGAGCAAAAGGGCTTGGCTGAGCTCACAACCACTGCCACATCCGCCTGAAGCGCTCACAGCCGGCCAGTGGTTGAGCTTGTTGTGAGGGCAATAGAGCGATGATCACGCCTGCACAGATGTAGCGAGCGCGCATGTCAGATGGGCGCCTTTCCAGTGCCGGCACTGTCAGACGCGCACCCGAAATTGCAGCCTCCCTGCTCCTCCCACGCGTCCCCAATTCGATCACTTCGTGGATGGTGACCTTTGTGTTCAAATTTGGCTGCCACTGGCGGACGGCGACACCCCCCTTCACCCCGCAGTGGCCCCAGCAAAAGCTGCCGCCGCGGCTGGCGAGCCTGGGCGGTGGCCCTGCACTGCCCCAAACAGCGTGCATTGCGTACGCTTCAGGGCTGTGCCCTACGAATAGTGTAAAGTGGCAATGCACATTCAGCTAGCTAGCCACAACCAAAGACACAGACTGCGCAGGCTTGAACAGGATGTGCAGGCGGGTCTTCGAAATGCCACGCGCACCACGCCTCTTGGCGCGGTTGGCAAGAGTGCCACAGTGGGAATCCATCGCAACAGGGGGCCCTTTGACGGTAGCCACACCTACTGTTTGCACGTTGCTGGCTATTTCAGTGCAAGCTGATGGGGCGTCAAGCCTCACACGAAGGCATGGCATGACAGCGGGCGAATCGTCAAAACACTGACCGGACTTCACTCACGGTCCATCGTCCATCCAGACAACCGCTGCACCTGGCATGGCGTGTTTCAAAGAGTCAAGGTTCCACCACGGCTCGCACATTGCGTGATTGGTTGAGGCCAGCATGCCAAGCTGGCTATCCTGGCTGGGATCGCCCTGCCGGAGGCGGCTGCCAGTGGCCGGCTGTGGGCAGCAGGTGCAGGTGCAGGCGCGCGCGGTTGCGGTTGTTGCCAGAAGGCCTGTTGCAGTTGTTGCCAGAAGGCCTGATGGTGAATACGGGTCTGCAGGACGCAGATGCGGATTAGAGCTACCTGAGATGGGCAGCCAGCAGCAGCGCAGATCTGCAAACGAGCTGGGAGCAGCAGCAGCCTCGCTGTTTGGCGTGTTTGTCCGAGGCGGGGTCACTGTCTGCAGTTCAAATAACACCCTGCCTTTGCATTTAGTCCAAGCATTTAGCAGGTTCCGCTTACACCAGCTTTGCCTGAATGTCTGCCTTGGCAGCTGCCTCATTGTTCCCCGGCCGGCGGCGCCATGGGAGGAGCCATGGGAGGAGCCAGGCATGTGTGCTACAAGCTGCTGCCAGCGGCAGAATACCCAAAACCCACAGCAGCTACGGCTCTGGAGCTGTGCACACGCACTTAGTCCACGGGCCGGCTTCGCTAGTAGTACAGCGTCTGCAGTGCTGCAGCGCAGTCCCGTGCCCCTCAAGCTGGAGAGCAGTGCCACACCTTGAAGTGGGGTTGAGGGAGGAGGAGGAAGCTCGGCAGGCACCATGAAGAGAGAAGAGTCCTTTGGCCAGGTCAGCGACTCTTGTGTCGGGGCCGCCACCCTTCTATAACAAACTGTATCTCGACGCAAACCAACCCCAGATACGCGTTTACATTGCTCGCCAGCCTCCCCAGCATGGCCTCCCTTGCGTGCCAGGCGACTAGCCTCAGCAGCTGCCAGAGGCGTGCGGGTGAGCCCAGACCTCGAGAACCCTAAGCCTCGGAAGCAATCCGAGGGAGTGAAAGTGTGGCAGCATAGGGGCGGACGCCTGCACGCTGGTTTCTGGCAGGTGCAGTGTGCGGTGGGCAATCCGGCCACCGCCGCTGCGCCCCCGTTGTGCTGCCCCCCTGTGCAGGCGCCATGCTTGCATCCAGGCCCGCTGCTGCCCTGCTGAGGGCGGTGGCAGTGCCGCGGCAGCAGGGCAGCAGGGGAACCACCACTCGTGTGCGTGCCGAGCAGCGCCCCACCGTCAACGCAGCGGCGATGGAGGAGAAGACGATTCCTTCCGTGATGAAGCGTGAGTGGTGGAGTGCCAAGGCCGTCGCTGCACACTCGCTCCTGTGTGCTGTCTGCAATCTTAACAAGGCTTACCAGGAGGGGTGTGCTGTATGCGGGTAGGCAAACCGGCGCTGAGCCGTGCCAGACACCTGGGTTTGGTGGCTTGCACCACAGACGGTTGCCTCTTGGCTTGGCCGATGCCGGGGCTCTCTCCCCTCTCAGGAGGGCTTCTGTGCCAAGCCAGCCTGCCATCTTCACAGTGTGCTCGCCTACCTGCACGTCCCCCTGTCGCCACCCTTGTGCCATAAACACCTCCACATCCCCCGCCTTGCTCCTGTGCTACAGTGGAGCCCGCTGTGTGTGTGGTGACGGGGGCTTCACGCGGAATCGGCAGGGCCTGTGCCCTGGCGCTGGCAGAGGCCGGCTGCAAGGTATGGGTGCTACAAGGGGGGGGGTGATACTCTGATCGGTGTGGTTCTGCATTCCCCACCTGCCCCAGTTGCAAAGTGGCCCGCAGATCTGCCCGGGCCCGCCCACGCTGCTGCGCCTCCCTGCCCATTTGTAGTATCAACCTCGCTCACTCCCTCACTCCCTCCCCCTGCCCACCCTCCGTCGGTAGCTGTCAGACCCAAGGTACCACCCCAATGCATACCACACCCCTGTGCCCTGTACTCCCCCCCTGTCACGGTGTCGCCCCCTGCAGGTGGCTGCTCTCCACAGTGGGTGCAGCAGCAGGCACCGCCTACCAGCACTTGCCCCACATCTGCCCCCCCTTCTTCCCTCCCTACCTCCCCCTGTGTTACCCCCTGCTGCAGGTGGCTGTGAACTACGCCGGCTCCAAGTCCAAGGCTGAGGAGGTGGCCCAGGAGGTGCAGAACCTGGGAGGAGAGGCACTGGTGGTGCAGGCAGACTGCTCCAAGGTGGGCGGCCGGGGTGGGGCAACCTGGCAACGGGCGGGCGCTGGGCAGGCAATTCACCTGGCCAGGAGCTGGGTGGGACAGCGCCGGCACCAGCTGTCGTAGGCACACCCTCCTTTCTTGTTCAGCCCCACGGGTGCACTCTGCACTCTCAAGCACAGCCGTGCACGACAGGCAACCCCCGCTGTGCTGGCGGGCAGGGCATGGTGATGGGTGTGCGCACAGCTTGCTTGTCTCTGCTTACCTGTGCACCTGCTCTTGCCAAGCTGGCGCTGCGACAGTTCACACCTGTGCCCGCTCCCCTCCCGCAGCCCGAGGAGATTGAGCGCCTGTTCAAGGAGGTGGTGGACAAGTGGGGCACCGTCGAGGTGCTGGTGAGTGATGCCTGCCTACTAGGTAGTACCTGCCTACTAGGTAGTACCTGCCAGCATTCCACAGTGCAAGCGGGCTGATCCAGCGTGCCCGGAGTTAGCAAGGCTCCATGCACGCCTTGCAGAGTGAAGCGTGCAGCGAGGGAGGGCGTGAAAGCCGGGCATGTGCACCCTCCCAGCCTGCAGCACTGCCACTAGCGACCCGCTGAATCGGACTAGTGCCCTGCCTGCACACCCAGGCACCGCAGGGCCGCTCCTTGCCCCCGTGCTCTGCTCACCCCCACCCCCGATCGCCCGCTGTGTGATGCCCTCCCAGGTGAACAATGCTGGCATCACTCGGGACACCCTGATGATGAAGGTGGGGCTTAGGAGGGGCCTGTGCAGGGCTCTGTGGGGCGTGCGGAAACAGCGTCCCCACTTCTCAGGAGTTGGGGGGGGGGGGGCAGTGGGGGGAGGGCGTTTGCTGTAGGGGGAGAGGTGAGAATGATAACGGCCAGACTCGCCCTTTTGTGGATGGGCTGCGGCGGAGGGCAGGGCCGGAAGGTGCAGGGGGGCCCGGGGCAGGTGGGGCATGGCAGGCTCGGCGGGCGTGTGCCCACTAGTAAGCACCTGTCCCGCCCTGCTCTCTTGACCGCCCAACCACACATAACCTTCTGCATGCGTCCCCCTCTGCCCTTGGGCTTGCCTCTGTGCCTGCCCACTGCACCCCTTCAGATGAAGCCTGAGCAGTGGCAGGAGGTGATTGACACCAACTTGTCGGGGGTGTTCTACACCACCCAGGTGAGCCCGGGAGCTGGGGGCGGCTTGGCCTGGTGAATGCACAGGGGAAGCAACCAACATCAAATGGAGAAGTCTAGGCGGTGACCTCCTGCCTTCTTCTCCGCCTGTCCTGGCCCCTTCATGTGCTTCTCATTCCTGCCTCCTCTTGCTCATGATCTTGGTGGCAGCCAGCGGGCAGCTGCTGGCGCCTGGCTTGCTCCAGGCCGCCAGCACCCGCACGCCGGCTGCCACCCAGGCAGGGCAGCGGAAGCAGCGGAGGCTGCATGCCGGGGCTGGCACTGGCAGTGAAAGGGCCCTTTCAAGGCTTCTGGTGCCGCCAATCAATCCACTGTTGTCACATGATGGGGTGGAACTCGGCCCCTTTCGCACTGCTCGCCCGCCCACCATCCAACCGGCCACCCTCCTGCTCCCCCGCCTTCCCATCCAACCCTGCCTCTGCCCCGTCCCTGTATTTATGCGGGCAGCGCAGCGCCATCGATTCGGACCCACGGCATGTGCCGAGGTTGCCCAGGGTCTGGGACCCTGCCAACTCCCCACCCCTGAAGTGGGCAGCCTGCACACACACTTCTACCAGCACTGCCCCTGCCCCTCACCGCCCTGCCCCACGCCATCCTCCGTCCCACTCATTTCTCTTGACAGGCCGCCACCAAGGTCATGGGGAAGAAGAAGAAGGGGCGCATCGTGACCCTGGGCTCTGTGGTGGGCCTGATCGGCAACGCGGGGCAGGCCAACTACGCGGCCGCCAAGGGAGGTGAGCGGGCACGGGTGCAGCCGCGCTGAGCACACCCGCCAGGCTGGCAGCCAGCTGCGGCCCGCAAGTCACGAAGTGGCGCTGCAGGTCTGCGGGACACATGTTCCAGACTATCTGCTCTCCTCGCAACCCCGTCTAGCCAATGCACAAATGCCGAACAACTGACAGGCAGGCTGGCCTGGCGTCTCAGCCGCTTGGTTTTGACAACCCTCCGGCTACCTCCGCCTGCGTCGCCCCCCCACGCAGGCGTGATTGCCATGATGAAGACAGTGGCCCGAGAGTACGCTGCACGCGGCATCACCGCCAACAGCGTCGCCCCGGGCTTCATCAAGACCGGTGGGTGCTGCTGCCTGCAGGGGACGCGCTGCCTATTCCGCACTGTTTGCCCCACCCGCTGTGCGCCACCCCCTATCCCTGTCCCTACCCTATCCCCGCCCCTGTCGACTCCAGGTCTGAGCTGAAAGCAAGTCCTGCTGCTCACTCCCCGCTTTCGTGCTGCCCCATGTCCTCACGCGGCAACCTGTGCTGCAGACATGACGTCCAAGATTGACCCCAAGTATGTGGAGGTCATGCTGCAGGGCGTCCCCCTGGGTGAGCACAGCATGCACATCATGCGCAGTATCTGCCCCCAAACATGATTTAGTTGCGCAAAAAACCGTTTCTGGGAGCGAAACGATGAAAATGCAGCACTCCTTGTCCATAGCGGGTCGTGTTTGGACAGGCGTTGCCGTCTGAACGCTGGCGGATGGTGCCTGACCTGAGCTGCCCACATGGCGGCGCTCCCTACACCCCTCTGTGCCCGCCTGTGATGCGATGCTGCTTCCCCCTGCTGAGCACCCCGAGTCTCGACCTGTTCCCCCGCAGGGCGCATGGGCACCCCCGAGGAGGTGGCCGGGCTGGTGCGCTACCTGGCTCTGGACCCCTCTGCCGCCTACATCACCGGCCAGTGCATCTCCATCAACGGAGGCATGGCCATGTGAGGAGCTCGGCTCCAGCATAAACCCGCAGTAGAGCCTGAGTGCAGGGAAGGCGGCGCCCACCGGCCGGTGCATGTCTACCGACGGAGGCGTGCGATGGCGACCGCTGGGTCTTTCCAGTGGAGAAGGTGTCGCATTTGGCGAGTGGCAGGGCAGCCACGCCTGAGCGGCCGGGCGCAAGATGGGGCAGCCGCCGCCAACTCGGACGTTGGCAACAAGGGGTTGAGCTGTGCATTGATTCTGCATTTCTATCGGCAGGCTCCGGCGGGCACCGCAGGCAGGCAGACGGTGCGCAGGCACTGCACTGATGATGGCCAGCAGCCGCAGCCTTGCCGCCGAGCGTTTTGTCGTGTTGCATGCTTACAGCCCAGGGGTGAGTATGTATGAACTGGCTGTCATGTGGAAAATGCTTGTACATGTTGTAATGAACATACGGATGGAGACTTGCGCCAGCTTGCAGCATCAGTGAGCCACGTATGCAATCACCTGGTGTAGTGCGACCAAGGCACTTTGTGTCGGCGTAGGCGGCAGGCTCGGCTCTCAGAGATGGGGCATTGGCGGCAGTGCAGATGCGGCAGAGCAGTCAAGTATTCTCACACTTTTGTAAGTCGCAGGGTTCCAAACGTGTCATGCAGCCAGGCAATGCATACCTCTTCGATTGGAGCCCTTGGAGCCCTCAATCCTTAAGTGGAGAAGCCATGCTGACGTGCCAAAAGCAAATTGTTCCGCCTGGCCTTGTTTGCACCCTTGGTTGCGCCGTTGAGGCACTGTCGCTCGAATTGCCCTGGCACAATCACCCTCCAAGCACCGCACCCTTCAGGCTTGCGTTGTTGCCGCTCCTGGCGGCGCGCGTTGCTGCTACCCCCGGCCTTCTATCGTGCCAGTTTGGGAGAGGGACACGCTGTTCCAAATGAGGTGCGCCAGGCCTGTCGGGCTGAGAAGGAAGCAGCGCCAATGCAGCCGCCGCTCCGCCGGCGGCGGCGCTGGCAGCGTGTGCTAGCTGGTACCTTGTGTGTCCTTCCACTCCAAAGCGGCATGCACGACTGATACACTGCTAGGTTGCTACCCTGCCAACTCTGGACTCATGCTGCAGGACGCCCCTGCTGCCACGTGAAATGCTGGCCGGCACCCAGGGCAGTGTCGCAGCCACTCGCTGCCTGGGGCAGCCCCGCTGCCGGCGCAGAGCCCCCCTTTTGCTGTTAAGTGCCAGCAGCGCTGCCCTGCTGGCAGCGCTTGTCGTGGTTGCCCTCGCTTCAGGCGATGTGCACCTGCCGTTTTCCGGCAGCTTGGTGCAGCTGGGCCACTGGGGGCATCACCACCAGCCATACTGCCGCAAGTCGAGCTCCATTGCTGTGCTGGCGGGGGCGCCACACACAGCAGGCGCTGCTGGCAGCTCCGCCGCTGGCAGCAACGGCACGGAGGCAGGTGCTGTGCAGCATTTTGGAGGGCAACACCTACATCTGGTGACGTGGAGTGGCATCGGTGGGTTGGGACAGGCTGGGGAGCGGAGCGGCACAGCGGGTTGACAGCCCTGCGCTTCTAGTGAGATCTTGCTTTGGCGAGGAACAGGGCTGGCCCAACACCCAGGCTCTGGCAGATGCATGGCTGGCAGTGTGCGCGGCACACCGTCCCCTTGCCACCTCTCCCCATTTCTCGATAACATCACCTCTGAGGTGCACAAGGGCGCATGGCAACCATCTGCTGCTGCTGCTGCTGCTACGGCCCTGCTTAGCCCTGCCTGCCCCAGGGGGCCGTCCCCCACCTGCGCTGCCTCGTGCCGCTCTTGCCCCTCCCTGCCCCTCATCTGACCGTTCCCACCCTCCCTCCCATCCACCCCTCACCTCCCCAGGCATGCACAAGGCCATCTTCGACGACATGTCCAGTTTCGACCTGGCTTCCCACACGTGGCGTGCGCTCCGCCAGGCCCACGGGCCCACCCCTGTTCCACGCTGGAAGGCGGGCAACGCACAGGCGGTCGAAAACGGGCTGGTGGTGGTGGGCGGCGATGCCTACACAGCCCACACCCTGCACCACAAGGTAAGCGGGCAGGCAGGGCAGGCTGGGCACGCTGGGCAGGCAGGCGGCTGGGAGTTGCCATGCTAGCCATGCTGGGCTCGCTGGGCTCATCTCTAAGCCTCGCTGTAGCACATCTCTGGGGTTTCGTCTTGAGAGTTGGCATTTCCTGGCACACCGCCAGGCTGTGCATTCACACCTGCATGGGTGCACGCACGGTGTATGCTCTTTGCGCAGTATGAGAACGATGTGTGGAGGCTGGACTATGAGTCGCTGAGGTGGACAAAGGCTGACGTGGATCCCGCTGGCGAAGCGATGCCGCCCCGCCGTGGCCACTCCACCGTGCACTACAAGGTGCTGAGGGCTGGGTGGTGGCGTTGGCCCATGTTCCGGCGGGGCACTACTGTCGCCTTGAGATGGGTGGGCGCCTACATTTGCCTGCAGTGACGAGCACTCCTGTGCCCAGCCTGCCCTTAGGCGTGCCTGCCTGCCCTGAAAATGTCCTCCTCTTGCTGAGGCCTGCGCCTGCAGCCCTCTGCCACACAGGCGGCACCCGGCACTCCTTGGAGCCTCTTCTCCCTTCAGCAGCGTATCCTCTTACCTTGCTCTGTCTCGCGTCGCATCGTTGTGCCTGCCTGTCGGCTGCGCAGGACGTGCATGGCGTGGATCACATCGTCGTGTTTGGCGGGCGCACCAAGGGGGACAAGGTGCTGTTCAATGATGCCTGGGATGTGGCGCTCACCTGGTAAGCAAATTGCTTTGAAGGGCAGGCAGGGAGGGGACTATTGGCAGGCAAGGCAAAGGAGGGAGATAGGTACAGGGCAGCCAGACAGCTACCAGAGGGCCTGCACCCCCCTGCCTTGCAACGCCCCAGCGTGTTGAGGCGTCCCAGAGGTGTTCACAATGCGTCCCCAATCCCGCCCCGATGCCATGCCTTTCCTTGGCCACCCTCTGTACTTCCCGCCGCCCCCGCCCCCAGGCCCAATGCCACGTGGCTCCAGCTCACGCCGCAGCAGCCGGGCAGCGACAAGGCGCCCGCCCCCCGGAAAGGCCACTCCGCCGTCATCCTGCCACACCCAGACAGCCCACAAATGGTACGTGGTGCGGGTGGCTGACCACACTGCGCCCGCCCCCTGGCTGTGGCAAGGATGTGCAGCGGTACAGTTGGGGGGCCCAGCCAGGTCGGCTCCCCTCCCTGCCATCCTGCTGCCCATGCCGGCCTCCCTGCACCGCCCTTCCCGCCCTGCTCGCCTGCCCACCGCAGCTCACTTCTGGGTGGTCAAGAGGGCGCGTTTTTGTGGTCACCCTCAGCTCCTCCCCGCTCCGTCCTCCCATCGCTGTCCCTGCTCCCGCCTGCCCTGCCTTGCAGCTGCCCGCTGGCCTGCCCCACGCAACTGGGTTGGCCGGGAGGACGCCCCATCATTCTGGGGACACCCAGCTGCTGGATTGGCAGTGCCGTTGCTTCTCCTGTCTCCACTGTTCCCTGTCCCTGCCCTCCCCTGCCTGCCCTGCCCTCTTGAGCAGCTGGTGTATGGTGGTCGTGAGGAGTTGCACTATTTCGGCGACATCTGGCTGCTGGACATTGCCAGCCGCACCTGGATCTGGCTGGAGCAGACCGGCGATGAGAAGCCCAGCGCGCGGGACCACCACAGCGTGGCTCTGTTTGGTGACGAGATGGTCGTGTTTGGTGCGGGATGTGGCTGCCAGCCAGCCTGCCTGCCTGCCTGCCTGGTAGTGCTGTGCAGTGCAGTGCCTCTGTGTCTGCCCGCCTGCCTGGCTGTGCCGTGTAGTGCCTGCATGCCTGCTTGGCCGTGCAATGCCTGTGCCTGCCTACATGCATGGCCGCCTGCCTGCCTGCCTGGCTGCCGGCATGCCTGCCGGCCGGCATGCTGGTATGCACTCAGGCAAGCCACAGGTGGCCCTTCAGTGCAACAGCAAGCGTCGGCAGGCAGGCTAGCCCTCACAGCACCCAATGCCTTGTGCAGGCGGGCACACCGGCCCCGACTACTTCCATGCCAAGGCGGTAAACGACGTGTGGGCGTTCCACTTAAAGACCCTGCGCTGGCGCCAGCTGGCCCCACCCGAGCCCCTGCCCCTCCCACGATTTGAGCAGGCTTACGTGCAGTACACGCCGCAAAACGGCACGGAGGGTGAGGCGGGGCATGGGTGCAGGACCCTGCAATCAGCAGCACCAGGGCCGCGCCTGTGACCTGCATGAAGCACTGCCCGACAGTTGTCGCTGGCCCCTCCCACACTAGCAGAAGCACCTGCACGTGCATCTTTACCAACATTCTGCGCTGCACCTCTGCCCCTGCCCTCGTGCCCTGCAGCCTCCCGCCTGCTTGTGTTTGCCGGACAGACCGAGCACATGTGCCAGCTGAATGATGTGTGGGAGTTGGATTTGGTGAGCATGAACTGGACGGAGCTGAGCGCGCCCATGTTCTGCACTAAAAAGTGCAGGCGCCGCTACCGCCGCACCTGATGCCCGCAGCCCACTCGCTTGCTGTCTTTGCCCGCTAAGTATGTGAGTGCAACAGTTCTGCGTGCATGCTGTGCACAGCTTCCCTTGCTTTCTTCACTGGCCGTGATTCAGAAGCCCCCATGTCATTTAGCCTGGCTCTGATTGATGCCTTTCCCAGCTGGCCTGTAACCAAGATAGATGGCAGGCGGCGCGTCCAGTTCCAGGATGAAGGATGGCATGGGCAGAGGAGGGTTGAGGGGGGCCTGAGGAGGGACATTCCTCGCTGCTTCTCGCAGCCAGTCGCTCAATCAAAGCGCCACAAGTACATGCACTGGCAATTGGCAGGTGCGGCGGTAGTGCACTGAAGTCACTTGTGCAAGCCCGCCGTGTCAGGCCGCTCCGTGTAGAGGGGGGTGATGGGTTCCGCCGCCACGCTGGCCCCTTGGAGGCCAGCTAGGCTTTGCTGCTCTTTGACTGAGCGTGCAAGCAGCACGCAACACATGCATGGTCGCAGTGGAGCAGTGGCCCCAATCACGCCTGGGCTTGGGGGCATCCCTCATCAGCCAACCCGTTGTGATGCAGGGGCAGTGGCTCTACTCGCCTCTAGTATTACACATTTAGTATTGAGTATTAACAGTACTGTCATGGGGAAAGTACTGTTGATTGCGCACGTGACTCTCCAACATTCTTAGAGCAACAAATCCACCTAAAGAGCAGCAGGACTCATCACTCTGCGCTAGACCACCCGCTGTGGTCAGCGCCCGGCATGCTGACCGGCGCGCTGTGCTCTGCGCCCGGCGGCAGGCCCACAGCCGTCCAGCCGTGCCGGCCCAGCAGGTCGCACAGCGTGGCCACCAGCTGCAGGGCGGCTGCCAGCTGGCGGGGCTTGCGGGCATCCTTCCTGGCCAGGCGCACCGACATCTCCATCATTGTGGCTTGAGAGCCTACAGGTGGGAGAATCAGGCGGCGCGGGTGGAGGGAGGGAGCAGAGGAGCAGTAAGCGAGCGAAGGGCACCGGTGGAGGCCAGGTGGGAGGAGGAGGGGGAGGTGGCACAGCAGCCACAGGGCAGCTGCCACAGCCCAGCACGACTGTCCAACCGTCACACACGCCTGAGCATGCCGCTCCTCTCCCTGCCTCCCAGCGTGGCTTTCACAAGCTCCCCAACACGCTCCACCCTCAGCGGGCCGCCAGCGCCCTTTCTCTCACCCTGCCCCCACCTGTCACCGCCGCCTCCCGGCTGGATGAGTTGAGGTACAGCTGTACGGTGCCGTGCATGTCGCCGTACTGCACATCCCAGTACGTCTTGGACTGGAAGTGGTCGAAAGCCAGGGGCAGCTGGAAGTCTTCGGGAAGGTGCATCAGGTGTGGCAGGGTGGGGAAGTAGGCGCGCACGCCTGCATGGCTGGGGGGCAGGCGGGCGAGGCGGGAGGGCAGGCATGCTGGGGCGGTGAGGGTGGGCAGTACACTAGTGGTACCTCTCAGCTGTGATGCCTTGTTCAACCATAGCCGAATGCCGTGTGCCAGAGCAAACACACGTGCAGCGCACGTCTGGATGGCGCAGCTCACCCAAAAGCGCTGCTCCCCGGCCAGCTGGCGCACACCAACCCTTGCTTGCACACACACGCGCCTGCAGGCTTCCTGCCCTTGCCCACCCACCTTCCAGGCTGTCGAGCTGCTCAATGGTCACCCCCTCGGTGCGCCTGAACACTGCACTGTACGACACCTGCACGACGGCATGGAGGCAGTGAGGGCACAGAGGGCGACAACAGAGGGATGCATGCGCAGAGGCGCCAGGTGCACGCCAGTCTAACAGAGTGTGCCCGGACCAGGCAGGCAGGCAGGCAGGCAGGTGAGGGCAGCAGCAGCTGGGTTCTGGCAGGCCCCTCTGTGCATCCTCCCCCCTGCCTCCCCATCCTCACGTGGTTGTATGAGCAGTGCACATCGTTCTCCAGCTTGACCTCCAGCCTTGCGCCGTACACCTGCAGGCGGCAGCGTGGCCGGAGCAGCGGTGGCATCCGACGCTGGGGAATGC
This sequence comes from Micractinium sp. NFX-FRZ, assembly GCA_029339195.1. Classification (NCBI taxonomy): domain Eukaryota; kingdom Viridiplantae; phylum Chlorophyta; class Trebouxiophyceae; order Chlorellales; family Chlorellaceae; genus Micractinium; species Micractinium sp. NFX-FRZ. Next base: position 66,683 of record JAPTJF010000052.1, on the reverse strand, counting down.
GCTAACCACGCATTGTGGGCACACCATTACGTACAGCACCACCCATCCCGCCCATCCACCTGGCACACAAGAGACAGGATGTGGGCGGTGTGCCTGCTCCCAGCCATTCCCGTTGATAAGCTGCCCACCCACCAACCTCTGCTGGGAAGCCTTTTTGGTAGGCGGGGAAGGTGGCGGGATTTTTCACATCCTTGAGCTTCAGAGTGAGGTCGGCCTGTGGTGGAGGGGGGTGGGAGGTAGGGGGGTACGGAGAACACAGGCAAGGTGGGCAGGCAGGGTGGGCAGGGCAGGGCAAGGCGAGCAGGCAGGCTGGCAGGGCACGGGGCAGCAGGACAAAGCACGGCAATTCACCGCACCTCCCGCAACCAATGCACAGGAGAGAGGCTCGACCAGTGGGACTGGGCAGTGTGCCCAATGACAGGTGGGCAGCAGGCAGGGTGAGGGGCATCTGATCATGAGTTCACGAGGATCACTCAAAAAGGAACAGGACGCGGCCATCCCCCACAGGATCACCTGGCCGGGCTCCAACAGGTGAGTGTGCCTCGACCCCGGGGGCGCCTCCACTGCCATGCACGAGCGCAGCCTGCGGGAGACAAATGCACATTCGTGAAGGCACCTGGTTTGCATGCATGGCTGGCTGGGGTTGGGAAGCACACCTGGCGCAGGCTCAACAGGCGTTCAGCTCTCAGCCGCTCTGGCTCTCAACATGGGACCCCTCATGTAGCCAGCTCTCCCCGCCTCCCCTTCTTCTCTTCCAGGCGAGCGAGCGCCCGGCAGCGGGGTCGCCATCAGCACCTGAGCACCGCGGCCTGACGCCAGGGGAAGGACACATTGCGTGCCTTGGCAGCTGGGTCCAGCGGTTGTGCGTCGTCTGTCGTCAGGCGGTGCGCGCTCTCCCTCCACACCATGCTCCGCCGGCTGGACCTGCAGCCCACCCGCTGGGTGGGAGGCAGCCCCTGTTGGCGGCCCCGCCACACGCTGTGAAGCTGGCTTCAACAGGCTTGGCGCAGCACGGCACAGCGCTGGGTGACTTGCAGCCCATCAGATGTTTAGCTGGAGGTGAAGAGTGAGCCGCTGTCTGCCGCTTGCCTGTCCATCTTGAACGAAGGGAAGCGGTGCTCGGCCACCTCGAAAGCTTGCTCCACAATTGCCTGCCACTCCGGCCTGGTACGGTCGGTGTCCTGCGGGGGGCATGGGCACAAATGGTAAGCGCAGCACAGGTGGCGTGGAAACAGGGCACGTCTCACAGCCCTCTGCAAGCCGGAAGTCGGACAGGCTGCACCCACCGCCTGTGCTGCCCTCGCACTCTTTCCTGCCCATGACTCAGACCCACATGCTTGGAGCGCATCTGAAACTCCCAGCTGCTGACGTGCTCATCAGTCTCGTACTTGTGCCACTTGCATTCGGCGGCTGCGCTGCCGCCGGGCAGCTCGAGCGCCTAAAGGCGGTGCGGCAGGGGGTGCGGGAGCGGCAGGGCGGGGTGAACCTAAGCACAGGTGGTGTCGGATCTCGCTGTTTTGCGGTGTCTGCGCCTTCTCATGCTGGGCATACGGTGGTTGAGCGCTCAGGCGAGCCAAAACATACCTCCTGCCGAGCGGCCGAGCCGCAAACCAGCAGCAGGAGCGGCAGCAGATTCATCCCGCGTTTCTGACGCAACATCAGGAAGACAAATCCCACGCCTACAGCGAGCGACACCCGGAAGATGAACCGCGCAGTTCGGCATGTACCTCGGCGGCGGCGGTACGCTGTGCTGCCGCCGCAGGTGTCGACGGATCCAGCTGAAATGCACTCTCTCACTGCCGTTGTTGGCCCCATGTCTCTGCCCTTCTCTCATCTCTGTATCTGTGCTGCCGAATCATGCACTGTACTGCATGATCCCACTACTTGGCAGATGCACGCAAGCGCTGTCCTCTTGAGCTTGGCGACCGCCGCAACAAGCTTGCCGCGGCACCCTGCATTACGTTGCCGATGCTGGCTCATTCCCGCCAGTACGACGCTCAGAAAACGCGTACCACGCCAATATCTCGATCCAGGGCAAGGAGACATTCCTAAGGGAGCACCAAGCAGGTTCCTGCCCGCCTCTCCTGCCCTCTGCTGCCTGCGCTTTGCTCACGGCAGGGCAGGAGCAGGGAGGGCATCGGGCAAGCGGCATTGCAGAGTCATTTGCCTGAAAGTGTTCATGATACCCCAATGTTGTATCCCTCTCCCATAGATTAAAGGCGGCGGACAGACGCATCAAGACTGAGGCAGGGACGTGTAGTACCTTCGTCAGGATAAGGTGGGGTGTTGGGGGCGACAGGCTGGTGCTGGATGAGGCTGCCAGAGAAGTAGCACATGCAGCAGCAAATGTGGTCAGGGCAGGGGCCAGCGGCTGTGGGTCAGGGTGCGCCGGCAGGGCAGGCGGGCCTCACCTCTGGGACAGGCCACGCCTGCCGCTGGCGGCCGACGCCAGGTGCGGGAGCAGGAGGCATGCGAGCAGGCCGAAGCGCAAAAGGCCACGCATTCTGCAGCAAGGAGCGTTGGGGAGAGCTTAGGAGAGCAGGGAGGTCTACGTGGCAAGGCTGGGTGAGGCCTGCTGGCCCAGCACACCGCAAGCGACGCGACCGTACAGCGCGAGCAGTTGTGCCAGGGCGCCCCCAGTTTTTTTTGCAGGGCACAAGAGAATTCACGTCCGTACCCTCGCTCCGTCTTGCGCTAGCTTTGATGCGCGCAGGCGCGCAGGGCAGGGCAGGGTTGAGGCTGGGCAGGGGCCGCAGCAAGTGAAGGGGCGCAGCCCATGCAGTGGTCACATCCCTAGGGCTGGGGCTCACCTGAGGAACTTGCTCGGTTGTAGGAAAGACCTAGAGTGCACAAATCACGACGATGAGGTAGAATGATGCTGTAGAGCCGCAAGCGAGCATCAGTAGACCATGAGTTGGTAAGCCATCCGGGGACCCCAGCGGGGTAGGGATGAGGTAAGGCCAGGTATGGTGCTGCAAATTCCAGTATGGCCCTACAGCTGCTTCTCCACTCATACCTCAACTTAGCACTACTGCGGGCAAAACGAGCATCACTAGGGGCCGATTTTGGTGGCCAGGTGCAATTGATCCATCCAAGCAGAGACACCATGCGGCCCAGTGTGGCCCTGGTGTGGAGCTACAGCTTCCAGTATCGCGCCGCAGCTTCTAGTATGGTGCTGCAGGTTCTGTCCCTGTTAGGTTACATCTGCATAAAAACCTTGTATTTTGCGACCTGTAAAGCTCGCGAGGGAGGTACGGACTCCACATACAATAGTGGTTGGGGATTTGAACATGCGGGGCACTGGCAGGGCGCTGGTTAGTATGGCTCTTGAGACCCGTCCAATCAGACCTCATTGTGCACGGGCTTGGCTGAGCCAAAACAGCACGCAGAAGGGCATCCGTTGTGTACACAGAATTCGGGTGCTACAAGTGGCAAGAAGCTCTCACAACTCGCCTCCGCCGCCACTGGGCCGGGTGGCGGCGCCAGCCGGGCGCCCCCAAAACACAGCGGCGCGCCGCGGCGACAGCTGCCAAACCCAGCACCCGCTACCGCCGCCGCTCTCCGCATTGCATCCTCATCTTCGTATTCTGTCTCATTCACAAGCTTGTTTGAAGAACCCACAACCGCTTTCGCGTCACCGAGAGTGGCAGTTGGCTCCCAGCCGGCCCCCTCGCGGCCCCAGCAGCCGCGCACCATGGCCTCCGATATGCCAGAGCGCAAGAAGACCACTCTGGCTGAGCGCGGCACCCGGCTGCTGGCAATGCAGCTCAGGGTGCTGTCGGTGCTCCAGCTGCTGGCTGGCGCCGGCTTTATCACCGTGGCGGTCTTCCTGCAGTTCCCGCCAGGAGACCCACTTACCTTGTAAGCGATTCGGGAGGGCGCCGGAGGCGGGGCAGGGCTGCAGCGGCGGCCCCGGTGGCTGCCCGGCGCAGCCCAGCTGTCGCCGCACACGCCTCACTTCAGCCCTGCCAGCCCTCAATGAACCTCTCACCCATTGTCCCGGCCACCCTGATCCTGCAGGGGTCTGTGGGCCATCGGTTGCCTGGCCCTCGTGACCGCAGTGTTTGGCCTGTTTGGCGGCTGCCGCATCCGCTGCTGCCTTGGCGTGTACGTTGTGCTGGCCGTGATGGCCACCCTGGCCCAGGCGGGTCTGGTGCTCTACCTCTTCATCGCCCCCGGGCACGCAGAGAAGACAATCGCCAGCTACCAGCGTGCCCGCAAGGATGGCATCAAGTGAGTAGTACGGTGTGCAAAAGGGAGCGTGTGTGTGGGGTTGCCGCACCTCCAGCTGTCGCTCCCGCTTTCAACTGCCAGCCCCTCCTGCCCAACCTTGCCAGCGTCGTCCAGCCATCAAAACCGCTGCCAGCGACAGCTGCACGTTATCCCGGCGGGCAAACCAGCACCCATGTGCCCCGTCAATCTCATGCACACACCCCTTTCTGTCCTTCCCTCAACTCTTCTCAGGGAGAACCTGCACCAGATCATCATCATCGGTCGCTGGGTGCTGCTGGGCCTGCTGGGTGCGCAGATGGCGGCCATCGCCCTGGCCTCCTGCCTGCGCTGCTGCGCGCGTGGCAGGTCGTACGAGGAGTTCCAGGAGGAGGAGGAGGCGGAGTATGATGCCAGGCGTGCGGCAGCTGCCGAGCAGCTGGACGCCCTCAAGAGCAAGCTGGGCCTGGCACCGGACGAGGGCGCCGGCAGCAAGCGCGTGATCAGCCTGACCGCAGCGTCTGGGTCGGCTGCGGAGCGGCAGCAGCAGCAGCGCACGGCCATGCGCAGCAGCTTGTTTGAGCGCAATGCGGCGGCTGAGGATGCCAAGCTGGAGGTGGAGATGGAGGCGGGCAAGATCAGCACCAGGTGGGTGCTGGGTGGGTGCTGGCCAGGGGCAGGGGGCACACAGGGGTACAAAACCGCAGCAGGCAGGGGCAGGCGTGAGGGGCAGCTGGCGCAGGCAACGTGTGCACACACAACTGCATGGCATGGCATGCATGGCGGGCATCTAGTGCCCTCTGCGCTGTGATGCCAGTTGTGGTTCCCATCGCTGCATCCCCCACGGTACCTCCTGGCCCTCATGCACCGACCCTCATGTGCCCTGCGCCGCCCCCGCCCCCGCCTGCCTTGCCTGCAGGGTGGTCACCGATGCCAGCGACCTGAACGACAACCCCTTTGACTCTGCGGCCCCGGCGCATCCCAGCCCCAGCGCCTGGCCCTCCGCCGCCACGCCTACCGAGCAGCGCAGCTTCAAGCCCTCCTGGTCTCGCGCGGGCAAGCAATAGATGGCTGCAGCCAAGGCCTGCGGCTGGCGCAGGTGCATGACTTGGACAATGCAGGGGCAGCCTGGCGTGCTGGCTGCACGAAGCCACGTCAACATAGCCTGCTTCTCGTACCCAGCCCCCTGGGCTTTTGTTTGCCACTCACTTCCCCTCTTAATATTAGCAGGACTGGACTCTCTCTTCTGTTATACCTTCACAGTACTGGTCTGTGTTGCCCTTGAATTCCTGGGCATGCTGCTTGCATGTCCTTCTCCTCCTCTCACCTCAGAACTGGCACCTCCCATTCCTCCGTGCCCCAGCGGCATGCACACTTTAGCACTCTCTCGACAGAGGCGCACCAAACAGCCGGCCTTAGCTACACTAGCTGCCCACCAGCATTGAAACCACGCCAGAGCCTTTCACTTCTGTTGAACCGCTCAGCATCGGGCAGTCTTCTCTTACAAAAGGTGCGTGCAACGTGCGTCAGTGTGCGGGAGGGAAAGCGGCCTGATGCTGTGTGCAGGTTCATGGGTGCTGCGCCATGGCGAGCGCGCGTCTGCCTGCCACGTGACGGCGGGTGGGCAGATCAGCAGGGAGTAGAGAGGAGGAGTGCGGGGAGATGGGAGCAGGAAGCAGGAGGTGCTAGGCAGTGCGGAGGGCATGATAAGGTGGACAAAACAGCTATGGGACACAGATGGAGTGGGGGGATGTGTACAGCAAGTTCTCACAGGGGCAAAAAGGGCGCAGGGCATGGGGGCGGCACATTTGTTCTGTCTTCAGTTGGCAGGGGGAGGGCCCTGTGTGCCGCCCACGGCGGGCCGCGCAGCAACATCGGGCTGGCAGGCGAGAAAGGGCAGAGGGCTTGGCCAGCGGGGCCGCCAGCTCGCCGTGCTCACGGCCAGCAAGTGCCAGCACAGCGGTGGGGTACGGTGCGACACTAATGCTTCTCATCAATCACCACAACAATCGACACATCACCCTCGCCGGTGAACAAGAAGAGGATGGGAGCGGGCGGGCAAAGGGTGCCCCCTCAAGCCGTCTTCTTCAGGTAGCGCGCCAGCTGGGCGACTGCCGGGGTGTAGGCAAAGTAGCACCAGGGCACCCAGGCGAGCATGCCCGAGTGCGGGATCTCGGTGAACAGCGTGGCCTGGGGGTAGTGCCAGAGCTGCAGGATGTGCATGAGCATGAGCTCGCTGGCGGGGCAGGCCAGCGCGCACAGCAGCGCCAGCGCCAGCCCTTGCTTGGTGGAGTCAAAGACGAGGTAGTTGGCGGCAGCGGCGGCGGCCAGCACGAGGGAGATCTGGTCGGCGGGGACGTGGTTGGTGTAGAGCACGCTGGAGAGGGCGAGCGTGGCGGCCACAGCGCTGCAGGGGCGGGGGAAGACGGGGCGGGTGTGTCGGTGTGTGCAAGGCAGGCGTGCTGGGGGGCTGGGCTGGGCTGCGAGCAGCATGCGGTGGGGGCAGGCTGCGAGCTGCAGCCTGCTGGACTTGACTTTCCCACAGCACCAGCGGCACCAGAAAGAGCATGCTGCAGGCATGAAGCCATGCTGCAGGCATGAAGCTGTGCCTACTCCTGCTGCCTGCACTCACCCGAAGGACAGGCACATGGTGCCCAGGTTGCAGCGGCGGTAGGCGGTCTCGGTGGCCTGGTCCCCAGCCTCAAGCAGCCAGCTGTCAGCCTTCACATAGAGCCCGCCCAGGGTCATGTAGAAGGCTGCACGGGGGTTGGGAGAGTTGGGAGAGAAGGAGGTAAGGCAGGGGGAGGTAAGGCATGTCATGCACGCAAAAGAAGGCCATGGGCGGACCGGTACCGCCTCTGGGCAGGCGCCTCCGGAAGCTGCCCAGCCTGCTGCCTGCACACTGCATCTGGTGCAAGCACACAACCAAGCGCCCGCTGCCCCCTGCTCAGCACCCTTCTCCAGCTTCCCAGCGCCCAAGCTTGCCTGCCAGCAGCGGCGGCACGATGGCGGAGGTGTGCAGGCCGCCGTGGGTGAGCGGGAGCAGGTCGTAAACCAGCACTTGCACGCGCGAGTGAATGCCGTCCATATACGTGCCAATCGTAGCTCCCGTCAGGCCTAGCGTAGCGGCAATGGACAGCACATCGCCCGGGCCAGCGGTGTCTTTGGGGGAAGGAGAGGAGGAGCCGGGCATGCGGGTGGACGCCGCTTGCACGGGTGCCGCTGCCCGCCGGGCCGGCCGGGCAGGGAGAGCCGGGCGGGCGGTGAGAGCGGATGGGAGGCTGCACGTCGCCTGCATGGCTGCTGCTGCGGTTGCCGCTCCTGGGGGAGGGGGCTGCGCCAGTTGCCAAGCGGGTACTCGCAAGGCGGCGGGCGGGGAGCGCTCGGGCGAGACGGGGAGCGCTGCAAGATGCTGCTCGGGGCACCGGGAATCCTGGGTTTGCAGTAGGGGGCGTCAGCTGCGTGGCTGCAAGGGGTGAGGAAAATCCTGCCGTGCTGTGCTCTGGCAGCAGGCGGCGGTCGACAGTTTGTTTGCAAGCATTGTTTGCAAGCCGATCTAGCACTGCCCGGTGCAATAATTTTCGACGCAAGCAGCAAGGCGGAGCGTCCAGGCTACCGCCACTTGTCGGTTGCTCTAGCGAGCAGACGCCCCTGGTCTTCTCTGTTTGTGAGAGGGAAGCAACGCACTATGAGCGATCGCCGGTCCGTGTTCGACCGGCTCGGTCCACTCGAGACAGAGCCAGAGGTGCATGTGCCGGCACTGGCGGGAGCTGGCGGCAAGGTGACCAGGTAAGCGCCCGCACTTGTGCGGCTCAGTGCACATCCTGAGCATCACTTTGGCAGACGGTGGTGCGAAAGCTTCAGAGTGCAGCAAGCGCCTCCCATCTGCAGCTCATGTCTCTTTCCGTAGCAGCTGCAAAGGGCTTGGGCAGCCGTCGGTTGGGCGCTCCACTGGTCACCCCTCAAAATCTCGGCCTGCCCGCTGCACTGCAGGGAGCCCTTTTCGGCAGCACAAGGAGTTGCGCCTCCACCCGGCCTGTCCAGACGTGTATCGCTGTCACACCCGCTTGTGGCCCGCCAGCTGCTGGCCTGCCAGCAAGACCGGCAGGCGCGCACCGACGGCAGCGGCAGCGGCAGCAGCAGCAGGAGCAGTAGCCGGGGCCCGGCGGGCAGCGCTGCCGACCAGCCACCCGCGCCAGCGCGCCAGCAGCCGGTACAGCAAAGGCGGCAACGGCGGCCGAGGCAGCGCTCGATCAGCGCTGCAGCTGCCCAAGCGGAGGATGCTCCTCCTCCTCTTCTGCGGCAGCCGCATCACCCGAAGCACCAGCGCAGCCGCGGTGGCAGCCCGGATGTTGATATCAACCGGCGCCAGCAGCCAGCAGCAGGTAGCAACAGCATCGAGCTGCACGAGCAGCTGCGTCGCCTGCAGGCGGAGCGGGAGGCTGCCGACGAAATGATGCAGCAGATGGCTGCCCAGGCGCAGGCCCTGCTGGCGGAGAAGCAGCAGCTGCAGCGGCAGGCGGCGCAGCTGGAGGCGGAGAAGGCGCAGCTGGAGGAGAGGCTTGACTATCTGCTGCCGCCAGAGGTGCGCTGTTAGTGGAAGAGTGGGATCGAAGTTGCTGTGTTCCGTGTGTTGAGTGGAGTGCCTGATGTGGTGGTTGGGGCAGAGTGTTCATGCCAGCACCAGAGGTGTGCTGCTGGTGGTGTGGGTGAATGTGTGTGCTGCCAGTAGTGTGGTCGAGCGCATGTGCCGTGCTATCAGTGTGGGTGCATGTGCTTTGTGTAAGGTGGGGCTCGAGTTGCTGTCGCCACCAGGGGTGCGCCAAAAGCTTTGGTGGGTGCATGCCTGCATGTGCTGCATATGTGTGACAGGCGTGGTGGTATGTACACGCATAAACAGGTATGTGCACGCATAAACGGTTTGCTAGCTGAGCAGCGGCGCTGACCCCACACGCACCTAGCCCCTGCAAGTATGCAAGGCTCAGCACAGCTGCGGCCTGTGCAGCTGATCCAAGCCTGCGTGCTCATTCGCTGCTGCCAATCTGCAGGAGGAGGAGTGGGCGGCAGGGTGTGGCGACCAAGAAGAGGAAGGCGGCAGCGGCGGCAGCAGCGCCTGCCAGCCCGCCACCCCCAGCACAGCTTCGCTGGGGGAGGAGGTGGTGGCTGCGCTGGGGGACCGCCTAGAGGAGCTGGCAGCTGAGCGGCAGCTGCAGCTGCTAGCGCTGGCCAAGCAGGCAGGGCTGGGCAGCAGCGGGCACAGCAGCCCCGGCCCTCGTGCCACCCAGCAGGAGCAGCAGCAGCAGCAAGGCGGGGACAGCCCCCGCTGACGCCGACATGCAGCGCCTGCAAACATCGACGACGAGGCACTCGATGTTCCCTCCAAATGTTGCTCTGATTGCGCTCTTGATGTTCCCACCGAGAGTTGCTCACTCTGATGCTGAGGCCTGCTTGAGCGGGGGCCCAGCGCAGATGGCAAGCACACGTCTTACATGATTCAACGTGTGATACATGGAATGAGGGATTCACTGCAACAAAACTGAGGCCTGGCAAGGAAAAGGCAGGCACCAAAGGAGAGCGGTGGAGGGGGCAGCGGGAGAGGGAGCATAAAGGGTAGCAGAATGAACATGGGAGCAGGAAGAATGTACAAGCAGGGTGCAAGGAAGGGGGGACCCTGGACGGAAGGATGGGCTCCAGACGTGGCGAGAAGTCCAGGCTTGGCCGCTGCCAGACGTGGCCCCAGCAAGAGAACCTGCAACAAGCAGGGATGCAGGCACGGGCGGGCAGGCGAGCGCACGCTGAGAAACAGGCAGGTGCGGCAACAGTTGCATGCAGTGGAAGCGCTGTGACACGCAGCACCACTGCCTCTCGCATCACAAGCAGGCAGGCGGTGTTGGATGGATGGATGAGTGGGTGTGCGTATGGGGCATGCCTTTCCGACAGCGGCAACATGTGCACGCGCGGCATGTAATGCCCCCGCCCGCCCCGGCCGCGCGAGGGGCCAGGGCGGGGGGTTGATGTCAGCCGTTCGGAATTTGTATACCTATCCCGTGATACCACCCTCCCACCGCATCTAGCGTGGTAAGGACTCGGCCACCGGCGTGGGATGATGATGATGGGTGCAGTGAGCAGTGTGGATGACAGTGCAATGACAACAGTGCACTTTGCAGTTGCCAACGTCCCCTCTGACATCGAGTGTAAAAAATAGCCTTGCTCTTCTGAGCTACTCGAGGCCGCACAGCGTTCGCCTTGAAGCCTCGGCTTTAAGGCATCCCCCAGCTCAAAAAAGGAGGAAGAACGCTTCTAAGCAAGTGGAACAAAGAGTGCAACCAGGAGGACACTGGCAATGCCGTGCAGTGCAGCGATGCTGGTGCATCAGCACAGGCGCACAGCTGTGCAGAGGGCCAGCCCAGCCGCTCCGGGAGCAAGCAGTACAGTGCCAACGGTGCGGTACAGTGCCAGCAACGCTGGTTGAGCGAGGCAGCACTGCAGCACTCACCAGGCCTGGCTGGAGGGCCGCAGCGGCAGCCGCTTTATCGGTGGTCGGGTAGCGCCGTGCCTGCAGGATTTGGGGGCCAGGACAGGTAGGTGGGTCTCGTCAGCCTGCACCATGCCTGCATCAACCAGCAAACCGGCACAGTGCGGCGGGCAGTGCGCGCAGGCCGCCAGGCGCCCACCCACCCCCACAGTCATCCAATCAGGCAGCCCCCTGTTGGTGGCAGGCAGGCACACAAGCTTGACCGCCGGCGCTCACCCCGCTCCAGGTTGGCCTTGATCTCCGCCGTGGCCGCCCCAAACGCGCGCTCAATCTTCTTGTTGAAGTGCGCGTTGCGCTCGTTGATGTAGTCGACATCCTTGTCGGCGCGGAAGGCGCGGCGGCGGGAGAAGGCCTTGCCCCGCCTGCAGTGGCGGGGGGGAGGCAGACGAGGGCGAGGGGCGAGGGAGAAGGGTGAGTCAAGGAATGAGAAGGGCACGTCGCAGGGTGAAGGCCTGGACCCGACTGCCAGCAGGCGCAGAACAGAGTGCAAGAGTTCTGGGATGGGTTCAAGGGGTGGTGTGAGGTGGGTGGAAGGTGATGGGAGTGGGCAGGGCAGCAGCATGGGGCGTGCGTGCCTCAACAAACAGCATCTGCCCCGCATCCACCGCCTGCTGTGCCCGTCATGTTGCCCCCTGCCCTGACAACTCATGCTGCCCACTGGCACCAGCCGCACCCTCACCGCTCGTTCAGCTCCGCCACCATTCTGTCGATGTTGGCCTCGGGCACCTTGCCGGTGGATCCGTAGAGCAGGGAGTCGGCGGTGCGGTAGAACTCGGGGTCGGAGGCCTGGGGGAGGGGAGGGTGGGGCGCAAAGCATGTGATGCAGTGGCAAGGCAGGGGGGGGACAGGGCAGGGTGCAGCAGGGAGACGACCACTGCGGCAGAACTAGGGTCGGAAATGCACAAAGGCAGGCCGGAAAGCAAGGGGCATGCACCAGCTTGGCATATCGTGGGATAAGAGCTGGCAGTGCACACACACTCGGGGTTTCATGGCTGAGTATCTGAGGCGCTGTGGCAAGCAGTGGTCACTGCCCTTGCACCTATCATTGCCCCACCCGCCAAACCCCACAGAGTCTGCCCGTTCCCACCACCACCACGCAAACACGCGCCCTCTCCACCTGCTCGCATGCATCCCCCACCACCCACACTCTCCCGTCTTCCCCTCACCCTGGCCGCCTCATACTCCTCCCGGTCCGGCTTGATCTTCTCCGTCCGCTTCTCATACGTGGCCGCCAGCGTCGCCTGGTTGAAGGCCTCCCTGCACACAGAGCAATAACGATGATGGCAGGCACGCAGGAGTTGGCCAGTGCTGTGTGTGGCTCATCAGCTCCAGGGCCCGCCAGGGGGGCCCTGATGGAAGCACAGGCATCCATCACGGGGTGGGGCACACGACACAAGGCAGCACAGGAGGAGCGAGACGCCGCAAGCTGGGGTGGCCGCAGCTGGCCAGGGAGGGCAGTGGAGCTGAGGGCACGCGGGAGGTGCCGCTGCGCTGCTGCCGGCACGCGAGTCGAGCCGGGCTGCCCCAGCGGCCGCCTCCGCCCTGCCCATTTTTCCCCGCCCACAATGCCCTGCTGCCACGCCGCTCACCATCCCTCTGGCGCCGGCTTCTTCTCCCTCTTCTTGTACAGCGCCTCTGCCGTCTCCGCCGTCTCCAGGCGGTAGGCCTTGGTGGGGTCCAGCCCCATGCGCTCCAGCTCCTCCGCCTGTGAGTTGTGGTACAGGTGCAGGGCAGGAGCAAGGGAAGAGGGCAGGGTGGCCGGTTAGCCTGAAGAGTTGTACAGATGACAGCCAATCCCATGCGCTCTAGCTCCAGCGCCAGGGGGAGAGGCAGAGGAAGAAACGGCGCAGAGCAGGTGGGGGAGAGTGCAGGGTTGCCTGGGCATGCCGGGTGACCGGTGCGGGACGAGCCGGCGTGCAGGCAGCGGGGGTGCGGCACCCTGGCCAGTCACGCCACCTGAGTGGAGCACGCCTCCCTGTGAGCCCCCATCTGGCACCCACCGCACCTGCAGGTGTCCCCCCAGTGCACACACCCCTCAGTCAACCACCCACTCCCCCCAACCACCCACCTTCTTCTTCTGCTTCTCCTCAAACCACTTGCGCTTGGAGCCAGTGCGCTCGCCGCCCCCGCCGCCGTCCTCGCCCGCCCCCGCCGCCTTGGCCGCCGCCTGCTTCCGCTTCTCCGCCACCACCGCCGTCTCGTTGGCCTTGCGCGCCGCCTTCATGCGCTGCTGCAGCTCCCAAAGCTTCTTCTGCCGAGCATTCATGCCGGCTGTTGGGTCCGCGAAGGTCCCGCCATCCTCGCCCTCCGCCGCACCCTCGCCTTCCTCTTGCCCGTCGTCCGCCGCCGCCGCGCCGTCTTGCCGCCGCGGCTGCTGCTGCTGCGCCGCCTGCTGCGCCTGCTGCGCTGCCGCCGCCTGCCGCGCCTCCGCCGCCGCCTGCTCCTTCTCCTCCAGCTCCCGCAGCTCGTCCTGGGCAGTCTTGAATGGCAGGCCGCCGCCCCGCCCGCCCGCGCCGCCGCCGTGCAGCCGCTGCAGGCGGGCGCGCGCCTCGTCATCGGGGTTGACAAACACGGGGTCCTGCTTCATGGCTGCCGCCTCCTCACGCTCCCGCAGGATCTTGGCCATGATCTGGCGTCGGCTGGGCAGCTGCAGGCAGGCGGGGGAGGGGGGCAGGAGGTAGGGTGCGAGGTGGGGCAGAGGCAGGAGTTGGCGGGGGCCGTTTGGGATGGGGGCCCACGACCAAGCGCCTGTTGGGTAACGGCAGGCGGGCGAGGTTGATGTGGGCACTTTCTTTGAGGCCCTGCCTGCGCTGCCCGCCGGCCCGTCAGCACGAGCGAGGCCCACTGGCTTCAGCAACAACACAGATGCAGCAAAGCTTAAAAATGCACACGCACTGACAGCAACACACACACAAGAAACACCCGCACCTCGCCGCAGTCTGCGATGTAGATCTTCTGCGCTGTGCGCCCGCTGCGCGACCCCAGCCCCTCCATGCGCCGCACCACCGGCAGCCCCTCCGTCACCCGCCCAAACACGACGTGCTTGCCGTCTGCAGGCAGTACGGGGGGCAGGCAATCGGGCAGGCAGGGTGAGCAGGGAAGCGAGCAGAGGAGCGGCAGAGGCGGTCAAAGGGAAAGGCAGGGCAGGGGTTGAGTGCAGACGCAGGGAGGTGGCCATCCAGGCCCGGCAACAGGCAGGGAGGCGGGCAGGCAGGGCAGGAAAAGGGCGGCAAGGCTGGGGGCCCTGGCGTCCACCCGCTGCCGTGCCGCTCCCACGCACCGAGCCAGGGGGCTGCTGCTGTTGTGATGAAGAACTGGCTGCCGTTGGTGCCGGGCCCCGCGTTGGCCATGGACAGAGTGCCCGGGTCCGTGTGCTTGAGAGAGAAGTCCTCATCACCAAACGTCTCGCCTGCAGCAGAAGCAGCAGCATACAGGGCGCACTGGGTCAGCAACTGGATTAGACACAGAAGCCACGGATGCGGGCTTCGTCAAGCTGCACAGGCAGCCTGTGTCCTTGGGCGCCTGTGGACACCAGCAAAGCGGGCGCAGGCAGGGGGTGCGGGCACGCACCGTAGATCGACTCGCCGCCGGTGCCGTCCCCATCTGTGAAGTCGCCACCCTGGCACCTGCAGCATGGCGGGGGCACAAATGGGTGTGGCATAACGCTTGCTCCTTTACAGTGCATGGCACAGCATGCTCTGCCACAAGGCAGCTGGAGCAACCCCCGCAGCAGGCGGGCATTGCATCACTGCCAGCATCAGCACGAAGCGAAGCCGTGCCTGCCTGGCCCTTTGTGACGGGCCAACCGCACTGCAGCAGTTTCCGCAGCTGCTGCAGCCGTGATTGGGCTCACATGAAGTCAGGGATGACGCGGTGGAAGATGGAACCCTTGTAGTGCAGTGGCTTCCCCTTGCGCCCCGTGCCCATCTCTCCAGTGCAGAGCGCCCTGCAGGACAAGGAGAGCGGCGGCGGCGGCGGTGAGAGCCAGCGGGCGCGCTCAGGATGTCTGCACGCAACCCAGCAGCCTTTATAACGCTACTCGCGGCAGTTCAGGGGCGCGAGGAGCGCCGCAGCGCCCGCAACAAGGCCCCGCCTTGCCTGAAGTTCTCAGCGGTCTTGGGCACAACGTCGGCAAAGAGGGTCATCACGATGCGCCCCGCCTCTTCGCCGGCGATGCTTATATCAAAGAAGACGCGCGGATTGTCCAGGTCGCGGTCCGTCATGGTGCTAGGAGCTCCCGCAGGAGGCGCGCAGCAACAAAATAAATGGGGCAGAAGTGGTGACGAGAAGTGGGCACAGGCTGAGAGCGGGGCAGCACCAGGCTGCAACAAAATTGCGTTGCTGACCTGTCGTGCAGCAGGAATGCGCTTTGCGGGCCCTCCAGGTTGTCCTGCACGTCTGTAGGCGTGGTGATTGTCCATCGTAAGTGTTTCACACTGCCAGACGTTCCGCTCAGAGCCGATCGACCACAGCCCATCACCTGCTGCACAGCTCTTGCAGCCCCAGCCGCCAAGAGAGGCTAACACGCGCTATATCACGCTGTGAGGGGCCAGCAGCGGGTGCAAGGAGTGAGGCGGGTCAGGGCAGCAGCGGCGGCGCCGGCCTGGCAGCGGGAGTAGCAGCGGCAGGATGCTGTTCTACAGCTACTTCAAGACGCTGGTGGGCAAGGAGGTGAGCGTCACGGCTGGGTGGGTTGGCTGCTGTGCTGACACTGTTTGTGTGCGTCTTGCTGCCCCCGCTGGCGTCGCCTCCGGCGCCAAGCCGGGCGCCTCGCATTCCTTGCTCCGCCTGCTGTGGCCACTGCGGCACGCTGCGGGCTTGCAGCCCCACAGTTCTTCTTCGCAGCCCTTCTTCACAGCACGCTGTCCCTCATTGACTCTGCCCTTGCGCCCAGTCCACCTCATCACCCCGCACACCCACTGCTACCCCGCACCCACTGCTCGTCCAACCCGCTGTCCCTCCCCTCCTCCCTGCCATGCGAATGTGTGGCCGAAGCCCGGCCCGGCCATCAGCACTTCTTCCGTCGCTACCAATCGACCTTCGTCGCTACCAATCGACCTTTGAACGCCCTGGCAATCCGCAACACGCTTTTCAGCAGAGCTGACAGGCACACTCCCTTCTCCCTTCTCCCCCTCCTCCCCCTCCCCGGTGCCCCAGGTGACTGTGGAGCTGAAGAACGACCTGGCCATCACGGGCACGCTGCACAGCGTGGACCAGTACCTCAACATCAAGCTGAACAACATCAAGGTGCTGAACGAGTCCAAGTACCCGCACATGCTGTCCGTGCGCGCCTGCTTTGTGCGCGGCTCCGTGGTGCGCTACGTGCAGCTGCCCCCGGGGTCGGTGGATGTGGAGCTCCTGCACGATGCCACGCGGAGAGAGGCGCGTGGGGGGTAGCCGTGACCGTGGCGTGCACGCTGCGACCTGGCGCCCAACGGCAGCGGCAGCAGCGGCTGGGTTTGGTGCTGGGCAGCAACAGTGCGGCCGGCGGCATTGGTGGCAGCAGCGGCTGGGGCTATAGCAGCCTGGGCCGTGGCAGGGCTGGCCCTGGCCAGGTCTCTTGTGCTGGTACCGTCTGTCTGAGCACCCTAGTCCAGCGCCGCCAAGGCACAGCTCTTTCTTCTCCCTGTTGGCTCCAGCCTCGCCACCCTCTCTCTTCCTCCCCTCGTCCGTTCCCTCACTCTCCACCCTCCCCAACCCTTGTTCCCAACTCTAGCAGTGTTGACTTACAATGCATCCAATGGCTCTGCACGCTCTTGCAACAGAAGCTGTACAAGCTAAGGGTGTAGATAGCAGGGTACCAGCAGAAAGTATGGCCTGGGGCCAAGGAAAGGGGGCAGTGCAAAGTGCCAACATTAGGGGGGGCTGGTAAGGCAAAGGAGTGGCCGTACACTGCTGGGGTGCGCGACGCACCTCTGGCCTGCGCTCGGCGGCTTGGGCCAGGCGAGGAGACGGGGGAGGAAAGAATGGCGTGCCAAGTCCTCAAGGGTCGGGTGGACGAAATTGGGAATTGGGCGCAGGCAGGGCGGGGAAAATGCCGGATCAAAAGGACGGGTGAGCGAGGTAAGAGTACACAAGCAACCGGGCGGGGCTGCGGGGGGTGAGGGACACTGTCCCGCGCTTCACGACGTTGCAAGAGGGGCGCAGGCCCAGGGAGCGCTTTGGAGGGGCGGGGTAGAGAGGGAGCCAAGTGCGGGAGAAAAACT
This sequence comes from Micractinium sp. NFX-FRZ, assembly GCA_029339195.1. Taxonomy (NCBI): domain Eukaryota; kingdom Viridiplantae; phylum Chlorophyta; class Trebouxiophyceae; order Chlorellales; family Chlorellaceae; genus Micractinium; species Micractinium sp. NFX-FRZ. Next base: position 49,733 of record JAPTJF010000052.1, on the reverse strand, counting down.
GGCTGGCGCAGGCACAAGCGGGGATTGCACACGGATTCAAAAAGAGGGGAGGCGTTTTGAGGGTCATAAGTGAGGAGGAGTGGGAGGAGGGCGAGGTAGGGCACGGTAGCTGCAGGATGAGGTCAGATTGGCATGGGTCATGAAAGCTAGGCAAGGGGCAGGAAGGTGCAGGCAGGGAGGGTCAGTCCATCCAAAGCGCAGCTGCTGCCGCGCCTTCAACAGGCGGGCAGCAGGCTGGCAACGTCTGGATGCAGTCACGGGTATTGCGCTGTGGGCACAGCGCTCGGCATGCCTGCTGCGCGTGCTGTGCGTGCATGTCATGCACGCGTCAGCATGCCGCTCCACCGCGACGGAGCCACCTGCGCATGCTGCACCGCGTGCCCGTGCTGCGTCGCGCAGCGCCGCGGCCGCTGCTGCTGCGGCTGCAATACCGGCGGCTGCGGCTGCGGCCGGCGGTGCAGCGCAGTGCTGTGCAGCGGCAGGCTGAAGCCCTGCACAGTCAGCACAAGCTCCGTGAAACGACCGAGGTACTCCTGCAAGTAGGGCAGGTCACGGGGAGGCAAGAGGCACGGTCAGTAGGCAGAAGACGCAAGCGGGCCGGGGCAGCGCTTCAAGCAATAGGTACCGTGAAGCGCCAGCAAGCAACCTACTTGACAGCTGCTCAACGGCGGGCGATACAAGGAGCAGGTCCTGCCTCCAAACCCTCGGAGCACTGCCCTCGCTCACCTCGATGTCTAGCTGGCACACGAGCGTCTTGTCGTACTGCGAGCGCTGCAGTGGGTCGGAGAGCACGTCAAACGCCTCGCGGATGGCCTGGAAGCGTGACGCGCTGCCGCTGACTTTGTCGGGGTGGTGCCTGCAGGAGCACGAGGGACAGGGCCAAGGGTTGACAACTGGAGGTGCTGGAGCAAGGGGGCGAAGGGGCTGGGCAGCCGAGCGCGGAGCTCCAGGCAGGGTTGGTTGCCGGCCCCACTGGCAAAGCTGGCTGCCCGTGTACCCCAGTGCAGCGGCAGCCGCACAATCGTTCCACGCACCTGAGCGCCAGCTTGCGGAACTGCTGCCGAATTTCCTGCTCTGTTGCCTGCAACGGTGGAGCGCAAGGAAGAGGAATAAGAGGACGAGCGCGTGGGTTGCGCTGGCTGCAAGGGCCCTGTCCTCTCAGGCGGCGACGATAGCGGGGTGCACCTCACCCGCCCTCACCACACTGCGCAGCCCAGCCCCCCGGTGCATTGCGCTCCTGCTGCCCACGCCCTCCTGCGCAAGCAGAGGCTGCTCAGCGCGGGGGCGGCCACAGGGTGGACCTCCAGCCGCAGGCGCGATTGTGGCGCAAGTGCCGCCGCACGCTGTCTGCGCCGTCCATATGCTCACCAGAATGCTGAGCTCTAGCCTCTCGTAAAGACTGTGCGCACTCTCGCCGTCTAGGCTGCCATGGAGTTCATACATCTTGTGTGGCTGCTCTGCAGATGTATTGAGTGCCGAATGAAGGTGAGAATACGCTTTCAAGTACGACTGGTGGTCTCGAGGTGTCTCAGGAGCTTATTTCCTCACAAGGACAGCCACAAGGGCAGGTGACATGGCCTGGATTGGACTCCTTTCTCAGTGTTCTCACCTGAGGTGTGTTAACATAGCAGTGCATAATTCCAGACCCGATAGCAGGCTCGAGCGCTCGCAGGCCACCAACTCAGACACTTGCCTCTTGGTGTCACACCCTCTTCGCCCTTGAATCCTCCGCGCCCGTGCACCCTGCGCCCAGAAGCGCACGCGCCGAGAAATCCACAGTTGGGAGAGCCAGCCAGTTGGGCAGGGCGCCAGAATGCTCTCGACATCACTCTGCTCCAGCAGCAACGTGGCCTGTACGCCACAGACCAGCGTCAGGGTGAGTTGAAGAGCGGTTTGGGCGGCGCGGGAGTCGGTGGTGGGGCAGCCCTTGCCCTGAAGCGGCGCTGCCGCCTGCCGCTAACGCTACCCACTCCCGCTGTCACCCACGCCCACTTGCGTCGGCCTGCTCCATTGTTATCCAGCTGCTCTCTTACGCTTCCTTTGCACTCCTCCCTCTTGCAGGCCGCATCGCTGCAGCAACGTGACATTCGTGTGGCCAGCGGCCGTGCCGCCAGCAGCAGCTGCCGGAGCAGCCCGTCGGCGGCGCTGCTCCTGCCTGCCCCCGCTCGCGCCAGCAGCCTTCGGCCGCAGCGAGAGCTGGTGCTGAGCGTCTCCGCCAACACGCAGCGCAGCAACTCGACCACCAAAAAGCGGACCTCCGGCCCCCCCGGCCTGCCGCCAATCAACGACAACAGCAGCGGGGGCGGCGGCGGCGGCGGCTGGGATGGCCACAAGATTGCCCGCAACCTGGCCATCAACGCCTGCCTCTTTGGCATCTACTGCCTGCTTGACAGTGGCGGCCCGGGCAACATCTTTGGCGGCGGCGGCGGCGGTGGCGGCGGTGGCGGCGGTGAGTTGGCCTCGAGCGTCGCTGGCTTAGCTGCTGCTGATGTCATGCCTTTCAGTGTGCCGACAGCGGAGCTCCGGTGTCACCAACCTTTGCTTGGCAGCATATTGATGGCCCGCCTGCACAACTGGCGCAGCTTTCACCGGCCCTTGCTGCGTCTGCAGTGCTTGCAAGCTGTGCCAGCCTTCACTGACCCGCACCTCCCCGTGTCCTCCACACCCGTAGGCGGCGGCTGGGGCGGCGGCGGTGGCGGCGGCGGCGGCGGCGGCGGTCACAACCCCCACAACCTCCCTCAGCCCGACCATCCCCAGCTGAGGATGCGTGAGCTGGATTACGAGGAGGAAGATGAGGGGGCACGCCGCTCCCGCAGCAAGAAGAAAGGAGGGGGCAGCAAGAAGCGCGCCCCGCGCCTGGCCACTGCCTGAGCGCTCCCATCACCGCTGCACCATGTTGCCCTGTGACCAGCCGCGCCAGGCTTGCACACCCGCTGGCATGGCATCCACCCAACCCACCCTCCAGGCCCCACCCTCACTGGGCGGCTCATCCCTTCTCCTCTGTTGATGATGAATTATGTTGCTCTCCCGACTCGCCCCGCCCGCCCGCCCCAGCGGCAGCGTTGCGGCCTCAGCATTTTCTCAAGCCCCCGTCCCCTCCCCTTGTCATCAGTCTGGGCCGGGCTCCGCGCTGCAGCCGCTGCCAGGGCGTGCCGTGATGTGCAGCCGTGCCCGACCCAGTGCACCCCTGTCCAGCCTGCAACACATGACGCAGCCCCCGATTGCGCACCCCACTCTCCGCTTCTCAACCCTTCTCCCCCTCCCAACCCTCCCCCTCATTTCATTCTTCCCGTGTGTTTCGTTCTGCCATGCACCCTCTTCTCCCCTGCTTGCGCCCGGTCCTCTTCTTCTCCCCCCCATCCTGCCCTGCCGCTCTGTATCCACCCAGGTGTGCGCGTGTATCAGCACCAGGCGCCCGCCCCTGTTTTCCTCCGCAGCAGCCTGCCTCCATTTTGCCTCGCATCGCATTTGTGCACAGCAACCCCGCATCGCTTCTGTCAAACCAGCACCGTGTCCTTATCGTGTGTCAGCATCACAGCACGCAGGGAGGTCGCTTAGGCAGGCTCTTTCACAGTTGGTGGCAGTGGCACGGAAACAGTGTTGGGAAGGCACAGGAAGTAGGGACACTCGGCAGCGCTCAGGTCAGGCAGTGCACGCACAGCAGCGAGGGGAAGCAGAACAGCAGCACCAAGATGCTGAGAGCAGAACATGTGAGAAAGGCGGAGCAGATCACAAAGCGAATGAACGGTGGCCTGCACAGTGTCACCAGTGTGCCTACACCTGCCGTACTTGCTGCCCCTCCTCATCCCCGTCCCTCTCCTCCTCCTCCTCCTCCTCCTCCTCCTCGCCAACCTCTGTGTGGGCGTGGGAGGTGGCCCGGCTGAGCGTCAGCTGCTGCCGCAGGCCACCCTCGCCGCTCCCCTCGCTGCCCTCTGCCTCCACTACCACCGCCCGCACCGCCGCCGCCGCCGCCACCGCCACCTCCTCCGCCTGCGTCCCGAAGCTCACGCCCTCCTGCTGGCGCTGCCACATGGTGGCGTACAGCCCTCCCCGCTGCAGCAGCTCGGCGTGCGATCCGGCCTCGGCCACACAGCCGCCGTCAAACACCAGGATCATGTTGGCATCCACAACGGTGGACAGGCGGTGGGCCACGAGCACCGTGGTGCAGTGCTGCCGCATGGTGGCCAGAGACTCCTGGATCATCCTGCAAGGCAGGAGGGGACGCACGCATACACGGGGGGGTTGGGGGGTGCGATGCTTTGGAAGCTCTGGAATGCATCGAGGCATTTGCGTTCACACGCACGCCATCACTGCCTTCCAGAACATGCCACCCCGCCTGTCTCCACCCCGAGAGCTGCTCCCGAGAACAACCCCGCCCCCACCACAACCCACTGCTGCGCATGTACCCTACACTTGCCCAGCCCGCTTGCCTCTCAGTCAGCGTGTCCAGCGCTGAGGTGCCCTCATCCAACACCAGGATCTGCTCAGCGGTTCAGGGCAAGAGATGAAGAGGGGGGAATGGGGGTTGAGGTCTCGGCAAGGGAGGTTGCAGGGGCAGGATGGGATGCGCATGGCACGCGCATGACACGACGCCTGGCGCCTGCTTGCCGAGCGAGGGAAGGAGCGGCACACGGTACTGCCATGCATGGCGTGCCGAGCAGGTGCGTATGCCCACCACAACGTCAGTGTGCCTAGGCGCAGCGGCACTACGCAAGCGGCACGCACCTTGGGCTGGCTGACCACGGCACGTGCAAATGCCACGCGCTGCTTCTCGCCGCCGCTGAGCCGCAGTCCTCGCTCCCCAACCACGGTGTTGTACCCCTCTGCAGCAGGCAGGCAGGGAGGACAATGCCAGGTGGGTAGGTGGATTGCAAGAGGGAACAGAGCAGCACAGGCGCGGGGCGGAGTGCCCGTCACACCTCTCCTGCCTGCGCCAGCTCAGGGACGCCCAGCGCAGCCTCCTCTGTGCTGCTGGCAGGCAGGCGATGGCACCCTGTCCACACAGTGCCGCGTGCATGCGCTCCCACATACCCGCCCAGCCGCCTGCCCTCTTGATACACATTCACACACTCTTCCGCACAGCAGGCCCCCACAGCCGGGTCCCCCCTCACCTGGGAAGCGGCGCACAATGGCATCATGGATGTGCGCCACCCGCGTCGCCTCCTCCACCTCCTCATCGCTTGCATCCGTCCGCCCATACCGGATGTTGTACCGAATCGTGTCTGCAAGCGCATGCAGGGGGGGCAGGCAGCAGGTTGTGAAGGGAGCAGCAGCATCTGATGTTTTGTTGATTGGTGTCTGCCCAGGAATCACACACCAGGGTGGCAGCAGGCAGTAGCATACGCGGCACGCAGCCGTGTGCGCAACATGCTGTCAGCTGCCATCCCAGCGGCTGCCCCAGCAGGCCGTCACCTGATACACGGGTGCCCAGGCCCACGACGGGACCCTTAAAAACAAAGTGGCATCTACAGGAAGCCCCTCACCAGCCCGCCCATCACCAGAACCCTGGCCACCCGCCCATCACTCGGGACTTTACCAAGCAGTCCCGAGGCACTGACGAAAAGCAGGGCTGCCCTGCTGTTCCATCCGCAAAACCACAGCCAGAAGTGGCACACATACACACACTGTGGCCCGTGTCAAACAGAGCCCCCCCCCCTTCATTGTAACATCTTGCACCAGTCTCGAGGCACCAAACCCAGCAGGGTTCTTCTGCTGTTTCGCCACCAAACAGCACAAACCAGCACACACCCACCCTAGGCCCCCGCCCACCCACCGTTGAACAGCACGCAGTCCTGGGGCACCACGGTGACCGCTCTCCTCAGAGAGGACAGCGTGACCCGAGAGATGTCGCAGCCGTCAATGAGGATGCGGCCAGAGGCGGGGTCGTAGAAGCGCACCAGCAGGCGCACCAGGGAGGACTTGCCGGAGCCGGTGGCGCCCACCAGCGCCAGCGTCTGGCCGCCGGGCAGGGAGAAGGAGACGTTGCGCAGCACGGGGGCGCCGGTGGCGTAGCTGCGGGCGGGGCGGGGCGGGGCGGGGCGAGAGAAGCCCGTGGTTGGGTGATGGGGTGCCTTGGGAGACACACCGAGGTGGGGAGAGAGAGGCAAAATGGTGGGGTGGGGTGGAAGAGACGCCAGGGTGGGGGTGGGCAACAGCAGCATGTGCCTCACATGGGTGGGATGTAGGCGAGCGGGCAGGGTTGGCTCCTCTCATGCCCAGCCCTGGCGACCTGCCGTGCTGCGCTGTGTGGAGCCACCCACCCTGAGCGCAACAGTGCCGAGCTGGCTCTTGTTGCAGGGAGGGCCGGCAGCCCGGCAGAGGATCCAGCGCCACCCTCCTTGGAACCCAACAACACCCGCCTTGAGCATTTACTGCAATTGGCATGACCTGGCATGATTGGGGCTCCACCCACCTGAACGTCACGTTGTCAAATGCCACGTCGCCCCGCGTCACCGCCAGCGGCTGCGCGTCGGGTGCGTCTGCCACCGCCGCCTTGCGTCCCAGCAGGTCGAACATGTTCTCCATGTCGATCAGGCCCTTCTGGATCTGCACATGCATTCAAACAAGACAATGTCAGTACAAAGAGGTAGGCACAGGCATGAACAAGTGGGAGGCGACTCGAGCCCCTATCCCCACTTCCTGGCTCACACCCACCCCACGCCGCCTCCCACCCCTGCCCGACCTGGCGGTAGTAGCTGCCAAAGAAGGCGAGCGGTGCCACCAGCTGGCTCATGAGGGAAAGGAAGAGCACCGCATCCCCCACCGTCAGTGCGCCGCTCACAATGCCACGCACGCACACGATGAGGCCTGAAGAGGTGGGGGGCAGGGCAGGGGAAGGGGGTACAACATGAAGGCAGTTGCTGCGCAGTGCTGCATTGCGGGCCGCAAACCGTAGCACGCTCCCGCCTTTGCACTGCCTTGCTCTGCCCCGCCCCTGCCTCTCCCTTCCTCCCTGCGCCCTGGGTTTGTGCCTGTGCTTGAGGTAAGACGACTCACCCATGGCCAGCCCCGCGAACACCAGCACGGACTGGGCGATGTTGAGGAGGGAGATGCAGGCGAGCTGCAGGTACTCGTGGCCCTGGAACGCGTCGATGGAGGCACCGTACGCCTTGAGCTCAAACTTCTCGTTGGCAAACTGCAGGCGGGCGGCAGGAGAGTGGGGGCTAAGGCAACAGTGACAGGCATGCTGGGGAATGCTGGTGAGGGGCATGCTGGGGTAGTGGAGGGGGCGTGCGCACACACACCGCCGTGCTCATGTGCCCGAGGCATCAGATTCTGCTCCACTCTTCCCTGTCCACCCACCAGCTTGACTGTTTCGTAGTTCAGCAGCATGTCGGTGGCCTTGCCCTCTTTCTCATTGTCCTGCACGGGGGAAGCAGGGCGTGCGCATGGGGGGCACACGTGCAAAGCCGGGCTGCTACAAACGACAGGCTACACAACCGGATTAAATGAGATGGTATCCCCCACAGAAGTGCTTCTGCTGCTTCTGCTGCTGCTGCTGCTGCTGCTGATGATGATTTCATCAACTTGGGGCGGGTGCCAGCTGGCGCCCGGCTGCCAGCTCACCAGCTTGTTCATCTGCTTCCGCACTTTGCCCCGGTACTCAGTGATGATGAAGGTGACGGGCATGTAGGTGAGCACGGTTATCGCCACGATAATGGCGGTCCAGGGCTGCAGGCGGGCAGGAGCAGGCGGGCGGGCAGGCAGGGGGAAAGGCAGGCAGGGGTGGGATGAGTGATGGGCGTGCGACCAAGCTGGCCGCGACAAGCAGAGCAGACTATATGTCGGGCAAGCATGGCGCCAGGACAGAATGGTCCCTCTGGAGGGGAACTGCATGATTAACCGACCACCATGCTCAGCTGCACACACAGCAGAAGGTGGGCATCCCCTGTGCCGTTGACCACCCCAAGACAGTGCACCCCGGCTGCCTGCCCCCACCCCACCACAGGTGGGCTTCCCCTGTGCCGTTGACCACCCCAAGACAGTGCACCCCGGCAGCCTGCCCCCACCCCACCACAGGGGGGCTTCCCCTGTGTCGTTGACCACCCCAAGCAGTGCACCCCGGCTGCCTGCCCCCGCCCCACCTCCAGCTTGAGCGCCATGAAGGCTGTGGCCACCACAACATCCACCAGCTGGGGCAGAACACTGAACAAGACCACCGACATGACGTCCTGCGGGGTGGGGGGTGCAGCAGGCACAGCGGGCGCAGCAGGTGGGCTCGTCAAAGCATGGCAATGCGGGGAGTGCAGGGCAAGTGGCTCTTGCCTGGACACGTGCGCAGGCGTCAATGAGCGTGGGCTAAGCTGCACCAGCCAGCCAGCCAGCCAGCCAGCCAGCCGCTTCCAGTGCTCACCTGGATGCTGCTGGTGCCGCGGTCCAGGATGCGCATCACCTTGCCTGCAACCAACAGCAAGTCGCCAGCAAACAAGACATCCATTTGGTGCTGTGGGGGTAGGGCCCCTGTAATGCAGCATGCCTGCCTCTGCAGCTGAAGATTTGCTGCACCACTCAGCCGCACCCCTGCAAGGCATGGCCCCGCTGCACCAAGGCGAAGCCCCGACGCCGCCCGCACCCGTGTTGCGCTGCAGGTGGAAGGAGTGGTCGAGGCGCAGCAGGTGGGAGAACACGTCCAGGCTGACGCGGCGGCAGGCGCGCTGCAGTTGGCAGTGGGGGCGGGCAGGCGGGCAGGTGAGCGGGCATGCTTGAAAACGGGGCCCACGGAAGGCGGGCAAGCAGCTGGTCGCTCACACACACACACAGCCAGGCTGACGCACAGGCAGACGCACTTTGGAGCAGAACTGGGGCAGCAGAGGCACGAAGGTCAGGGGTTATCGGCAGTCACATGTGAAAGGAAGGGGCAGGAAGGTGGCCTGCCCCAGCTCCCCGGTCAATTCTCTCTCAACGTGCCTGCCTTTCCCACAAGTCACAGGTGGAGACTCGCTCATACGCCCCCTTCCCCATGCACGCCGGCCCCACAGTGCACCGCACTGCCCCTGCACTGCACCGCACCTGCTGCAGCGGGATCCACAGCAGATCCCGCAGGTTGGCCAGCAGCCCGATGCCGCCCTTGCCGCTGCTGCCCTGCAGCACAGCAGGGTTTAGGGTTCAGGGTGTAGGGTTGGCCCGGCAGCCCAGCATAGGACGCAGTTCCAGAGGGCCAAGCAGGCGGGGCGGCAGCTGGGAGCACAGGGGAATGCGGGCTGCTGGTACAGCAGCGGCGGCAGCTACAGACATGAGGCTCGCCCTCATGCCAACCAGCAAGCAAGCCATCCCAGCGCAGGGGCAGGACAGCACAGCAGCTGTCCATCAATCAAGGCCGCACCTGGAGGAAAGTGAGGGCCAGGTAGAGCGCTATCCATGGGAAGAAGACAGACTTGAAGGTGGGGGCCGCATTGGCTGCCAGCTCACGGCACAGCGCACGCAGCATGGGGCCGCCCAGGCTGCCGCCACCGCCGTCGGCGCCGCCTGCCTGCTCTGCAGCAACTGTCGCCGCTGCCGCGGCAGCGGCCGCCGTGCCGGTTTGTGCCAGCGTATCGATAACCTTTTTATACGTCATGGGCAGTGCAATGTTCACCACTCGTCCTAGGGCCAGCAGGACGAAGCAGGCAAACAGCCTGCGGGGCGGGGAGCAGGCACACAGGGAGGTGTCACACAGGAGGCAGCAGCAGCCATGAGCAGGGCAGCCGCGTGGCAGCCTGGTGCTGCTGCAGCAACATGGAATCAATGCGCGCGCCGGCAGCAGCAAGTGTGCACGCGGCCAGCAGCCAGCACACAGCAGAGGTGAGCCATCCACAGCGCAGCTGCACGCGCCCCACCCACCCGCACCCAGCCACCTCCCCACCCACCTCAGCTTGAGTGCCAGGGTGTCAGGCACCAGATAACGCAGCGTCCCCTGCACCAGCCGCATGCGCCGGCTGCCATCCCAGGGCCCGCCCCGCCGCTTGCGCGCCCGCTGCTCCCCCAGCAGCGGCTCCCGCCCGCCCTCGCCTGCGCCCGGCCCCGCGGCCGCCACCACAGCAGCCGCCAGCAGGCACACCGTGGCGGCGGCCAAGGCGGCGGTGTCTACTGCCGCCAGCGCTAACATAGCTGCCTCGTAATGGCGGGACAGCCAGGTGCCTGCCAGGGGCGCCCCCCGGTGCTGCTGCTGCTGCTGCGCACGGTATGCAACCACTGCATCCACTAGGGAGCCAATCTCCAGTGCCGTGGCTGAGGCGGCGGGGGTGGCCAGCAGCCAGAGGCGCTCGTTGTCCCGCCACGCCCAGTGCAGCACCTGCGGAGGGGCGTGCCACATCAGCATGGCGGGCACAGACAGGAGCTGAAACGGCTGGAGCAGGGGTATCCGGAGGCGGGTGCAGGCGGTGCAGCACCGCATGGATTGCGTGTTGAACATTGCAAGCAGTGCGCCAGCCCACCCGCAGCAAGACAAGAACGCCACAATATGCTGGCGTGCTAATCAGGCAATGCCACGGGTGCAGCAGGCACGGCACATGCAGCAGCACCCACCAGCAGCAGGAGGCAGAGCAGTGCGCCCAGCTCGTCCGGCAGGCTGTTGCCCAGCCGGCTCGCATCTGCCGTATGGCTCCCGAGCTCGGCCCGAAGCACCGTGCGAGCCACGTGCGCCAGCAAGCCGGCAGCGACACATGCCGCTGATGCAACGCGCCACCGCTGGCCCGGCTGCTGGGTTTGGGGCCGCTGAGAGCGGCGGTGCTGGTCGCGGCGGGCCGCTGCTGACCAGACCGACTGCCACACAAGTGCGGCAGCCCAGATGGCGCAAGCTGCATTCAGGATGATCCACAATGCCGCCTGCTCCGTGACTGCCATGGTTGTAGTGCCGCAGGGCACACCAGTTGGCACCACAATAGAACTTGCGTCAGTGGGCGGCAGTGCGGCGGCAGCGCCGCCGGTACATGCCCTTCCCTCTCCAACTGGCGCAGGCTGCCGGCCCTGTGGCCTTCACGGCTGTATGCAGCCTCTCAAATCAGTTGCTGCCTGCCTTCGCCGGAGCACGGCCGGAGAGCGATGGGGAACAGGCAGGGGTGGGAGACGGTTCTGATGCAGGCTCTTGCTTCCAAGTGACACAAGCGTTGCAAGGGCTGGCGTGACGAAAGCGCCGGAAACAAGGCGGGTTGTGGCCAGGTGGCAAACAATGGGGGACTCTTGGCAAACACGATGATACGCTGGGGGTGCGCAAGTCCTCTACAACATCCTCGGTGCACCAAGCTTTGTGTGAGGACGTTACCGACAGGCCTGGCGCGTCTGCAGCTGAACGAGAAGTGCGCGCGCAGCCAAGCCAGAGCTGGACGCTGTTCTGAGCTGCTCCACTGCAGCCCACTGAGCCGTTTCCTTCATTTAGCCGCCTGCAGCCATCGCAGCGGTGCCAAGCAGGCCGCCGTCGACCGCTTGCACTCACCGCCCGCCACCGCCCGCCCGGCACCGGTCTCAATGGCTGAACCCACGACGACGCTCTTCCTGGGCAATTTAGAACCCCTAAAGACCACGAGGAGGATTTTGTATGAAATCGGCATTCAGGTGCGTGGATTGGCTTATTCCACACCACAGCGACATGGCCACAAGGCTCAGCGCCACCGCCGCCGGCGCTGCTGCCGCTGCTGCCGCTGGCTGCTTTTGCGCACGACATCGGGGCTCTTCCCTCACTTTCAAAGCCCCTTCTTGCGCTGCGACCTCTGCTTTTCTGCCTTCCCCCCGCAAGCATGGGGCGTCCGCTCCCACTCTCTCCCTGCACGTGGCCCCCCGCCTCCCTCTCCTCCCTCCCCATTGCGACGTGCCCCCTCCCCTCCCGGTGCCCACCCCAACTGCTGCCGCAGGCGGGTCCTGTTGTGTCTGTCACCCTGCCCTCAGACGGCACTCGCAACAAGGGCTTTGGCTTTGTCGAGTACGAGTGTGTGGAGGACGCGGAATATGCAGTGAGCCTTTTCAAGGGCAACCTGCGATTGTTTGACCGACAGGTGCGAGTCGACTTTGGCGGGCAGAAGAGCGGCGGCGGCGGCGGCGGCGGTGGCTCCTTGGGCAGGAGCACCTCCACCCCCGGGCAAGCGGCCCCACATGTTGGCAACGGCCGGACGCCCCAGCAACAGCAGCAGAGCGGTAGCATGCCTGCCGCGGCAGCAGGCGAGCACGTTCGGGAGCAGCAGCAGCAGCAGCAGCAGCCCCTGCCTGGTGAGCCACCCCTGCCGGCTGGCGAGCCCCCTGGGCAGCACACGCCATATGTGCAGCAGGGTGCACAGCAGACCGTCGGGGTGCAGCACGCAGCAGCAGTGCAGCAGCATCAGGCGTATGCGGGGATGGTGATGCAGCAGCAGGCGTTGATGGCACAGCAGCAGGCGCTGCTAGCAGCCCAGCATCAACAGCATGTGATTGCGCAGCAGCAGTACTACAGTCCAGGGATGGCACCAGCATATGTCCAGGGGATGGCGGTGCCCGGTCTGTCGCCGGGGCAGCAGCACGCTTCACCCTACCAAGCGCAGCAGCCGCAGTACTACCAGCAGCAGCAGCAGCAGCCGCCGCGATGGTAGCTTCACCTGCAGACAGCCGGTGTGCTGGCTGGCCTTTCTCAAGTGCATTTGTAAGTCACCCTCAACTTCACAGGTTGTAGCGTGTAAGAGGCCCCACAGGCTTCCCAAGGGCCAGGCTGTCCGACACAGGGTGAGCACAGCGATGCAGGCATGGCCAGGATCTTTTGCTGCTGCAATGAGCACTTGCCAGCCAGCCCGCCAGCCAGCCCCGGCAACAGCAGCTGGCCGGCACAGGCCTCAGCACCTGTCCAAGAAAGAAAAAATCATTGCTACCCCATCGCTGTCTCCCGCATCGCTGCCATCCTCATCCCCCCAAGGGCACCCTCTGCTCCAGCTCATTAAGCTTGTTCCTAGCAAACGACGTACAGGTTCTTAACAAGGGTTGCTTGACATCGGGGAGCACAGAAAGCCAGGGCTGCCCAGACCTCCTTGCTGCCCAGCTGCCTGCCGACCGCTAACAGCCGGCCACAGCCGCAGCACCGGCAAAACGGAGGCACGCGGGGTCACGCTCAGTCGCTGTCCGCATCGCTGTCATCAGCATCACTGTCATCCTCATCCCCAGAGGACACCCCGTACTCCAGCTCAGCAAAGTTGAGCTGGTTCAGGAAGATGCCAGCCAGGCGGGGCGCAGGCGCCACCTCCGCCTCCTCGGCAGCCACCGCCGCCGCCGCCGCCGCCGCTTCTGTGGCCGCCTCAACAGGCTGCTGTGCCTCTGCTGGTGCAGCAGCTGCCGGCACCGCTGTTGCTGCTGCAGAGGGTGCAGCTGCTGCTGGCTGAGGAGCCGCTGCAGGGGCTGCTGCCGCTCCGGCTGCAGGCGCTCCGGCCGCAGGGATGGGATCCCCAGGCTTCCACCCAGCAGGCATGCTGGCCAGCAGCTGCTGCACGTCCACCCCAAGCCTGGCTGCCATGGCTGCCATGTCGCCGCCAGCTGGCGGTGCAGCGGCTGGGGCCAGGGCTGCGAGTGGCGCCGCGGCCGTAGCTGGGGCGGGTGCTGCTGCGCCCCGGCTTGCTGCCTGCCGCTGCGCCTCCAATGCCTGCTGCCGCTCCTCCCACTCGCCTGCGGAGAGCAGACGCAAACGGGTGGGCGGTCAGCCAACAAGGGGGACAGCCGTGCAGTGGCGCCGGGCGAGCAGGCGACCGCAGTCTCCAACAGCAGCTCTGCTCGGCAGGCAGCTTGGCCCGGCGGGGCTGAGGGATTGTGAGCAAAGCAGCAGTGAGAGAAAGGGAGGGAGGGGCTGGGAGCTCTGGCCCGTGCTGGACAGCCGGCGCCCTCCGCAGCCCATGCCTTCGCCGCTTTGAGCACGGGCCTTGAACGCAACACCTGATAGCGCCCACTCACGATTGAATGTGTGCAGCTGCGAGACCCGCATCTCTGCTTCCTGAGGCGCTGGCGGCTTGAAGAAGTACAGTGGCTGGCCCGGCTGGTGGCCCAGCGGGGCGGCTGAGCTGTAGCTGAGGCGGTGGGCGTAGGACAGCAGGCCGCGCACAAAGGCCTCGTCAGCGCCTGCTGGGGGAGGCTGGTAGCCGGGGGGCGGGGTGAAGCGATCCACTGCTGCTTGCAGCGCCACGATGGCAGCCTGCAAGCGGGCAGGGTGGGCGGGGTGTGGCAGTGGGGAGTTAGGGGGCGGTGATAGAAGAAGGCGCTCTGACTGAGGCTTGACAGGTGTGTGAACGGCAGCAGACAAGCCGTAAGGGGAAGGGAATGCAAGAAAGTGCTGCGCCCGGCAGCAAGCAGCACCACCCGCCTGCCGCCAGGCCAGGCCACCGCCCGCCGCACCTGCAGCTTCTCCTGCGCATCGGAGATCGCCCTGAGCGCGTCCTGTGCCGCCCCGTTGTACCCATTCAGGCCAGCCTGCGCCCTGGCCAGCTCCTCTAGCAGCGAGTCCAGGCCATCCGGCTCGCCACCGGCGCGCAGCAGGCCTTGCAGCCGCTGTAACACGTCTGCCAGCTGTGCCTCGGCCTGGGCTTGGCTGGAAGGGCCGGCCTCCAGTCGCAGCCTCTTGGCCTCCAGCGCCGGCATATATTTTCTCTCGCTGAGCGGCTTGTAGCGCCCGAGAGTGTACAATTAAAATGTAACCAACAGTGTGTTGCAAGGATCAGTGGGAGGATGCAAGTACTGAAGAAGAGAGACTGCACCGTCGCTGCCGGTGCCGCCCGCCTCCGCAGCGTACAGAGCAGGCCTGCAAGTGCCTGTATGCACCCAGTGAACTGCCACACCTTCCACCCTCACCGCGAGCCAGCAGAGTGGCCCGAGCGGCGTGAGGAGGAGGCTGGCGAGGGCGGCGGCCCCCCGCCTGCCAAGCCCAGCGCCGCCGCCAGCGGTTCCGGCAGGCATAGCTCTGGCGGCAGCGGCATCCAGCCCGAGCGGAAGCGGGCGCAGTCGGGATCGTGGCACTTTTGTGCATACGCCGCCCGGCCAAAGTCGACCACAAAGAACACATGGTTGCTGGTGTGCGGGCACCCCTTGTTCTCGCAGTAGTGGCTGCCGGGGCCGATCATGGAGTAAGCCACGGTGGTGCCGGCGCCGCACAAGGTGAGGGTGCGGGCGCGCGCAGGGGCGCCAGCGGCGCGCTGGGTGGCCACCCGTTCTATGAAGGGAAGCGCCGCCTCCGCCAGGCGCTGCAGCTCTGCAGGGAGGAGGCAAGCGGGCATGGGCATGGGAGCCACCAGGCAGATACAGTATGGGGCAGGCAAGCATGGCATCAAGCACCCAAGTCTGCAGCTGGCTACAACTTCTCTCACCTCTGCCCTGCACCCACCCCACTCAGCAAGCAGAAGAACAGCGGCGCTAAACACACCAACCCACCTTCCATCTGCTCTGGCGGCAGCGGTGCGTCCCCAGCATCGCGCTTCCATGACAAGTGCCGCCGCCCGCTGCCGTCCACAATCGCCGCCGAAGGCAGTCCCCACCCGCCACCGCGGCCGCCCACCCCCGCGCCCAGCATGCTGCCGCCCGTCGGCAGCGGGTCCGGCATTTGCAGCAGGCGCGCCCGGGGGTCCACATTGCAGACCAGGGTGTCCAGGAACACGTGTGCCACAGAGGTCGTGGCGCCCTCGGACGTGGCGTAGCGCAGCGTCGGCGTCAGCACCGCCGCCTTGCCGCCCTTGCAGCAGTAGGACATGCGCCAGTGGCGGTTCCTGCGGGAGGGGAGCGCGGGGGGTCAATTATTGTGAGTGGCGATGCAGTGCGCAGCTCAAGCAGGCGAGCAGCAGGTGTAAACCTCTACCAGGTGGGTGCTGGCCTGAGCCACAGGGGTGAGGTGCTGCCCCAGGTGGGGGGTGCCTGCCTATGCAACCCCGTCACGCTCTCCTGTCAAACCCACCCACCCCCCGCTGACCCATCTGACGCGCAGGCATGGAGGCGCCCCGCATGCAGACAAGCAGGCATGGAAGCACCCCGCATGCAGCCTGCCTCACTTGGAGTATACTGCGGTGTCCACCATGGATCCCATGAGAGGCACGCCCTCCTTCTCGCCCCGCACCACCTGCAGCTCACGCCCGCTCGCCGCCAGCACCTGCCAACCAGGCAGGCACAACACGGGGCCAGCTAGGTTGGCTGAGAGCTGCCCGGGTTGGTGCTGCCAGGATGGCAGGAAGGGCAAGCAGGAGAAGAGCACACACTGCTTCACTCACATGCGCCACAAGCGCTTGCCCACCTTCTACAGTTGCCACCCCTCCCATCCTGTTCATTGCACTATTCCCCGAGCTCACCTGCCCCACAAACTTGTGCACAGCGTAGTTCGTGGCCAGGGACAATCTTCCCTCCCCCCCTCCCCCATCACCGCGCTCACCTGCCCCACAAACTTGCCCATGGCGTGGTTGGTGGCAAAGGCGTGGCCCGGCAGGCGCAGCGTGAGGTGGCGGCTGAACTTGGCGGGAGTGGAGGAGTCCAGCTCGTAGCAGCAGCGGGGGTCCAGGCTCAGGCCAAAGTGGCGCCTGCAGCCAGCGGGGGCGCCAGCAGGGTGTGCAGAAGCAGGGTGTGCAGCGGGCATCGAGGCGTGCATTAGAGGTGGGGTGAGGCAGGGCCAGGGCGGGGGTTGTAGAAGGGTGATGTGCTTGGAGGGGCCGTGGCGAACAAGGCGCACGAGTGAGCGTAAGGCAGCTGGTGCTGACGGGTCCTGCGGCCAGGCCAGACTGACACAGCACCCTGCCGTTGCGTATCACTGCCATCCTGACCAGCTTCTGCTGGCCACCATGTTCGGACGGGGTGAAAAACCACGTTTGGGCGCTTTTGCTGAAGTCGGAGGCCTAAACCACCCAGCTGCTGGGCCAGCCCCTCACCTGAGCTGAGCTGCCACATGGACCAGCAGTCGGTCCACCAGAGCATCCCCATCCGCCTGCAGCAGCAGTGCAGCAGAAGGCCATGGCAGGGTGGGTTGCCAGCTTGCACCTGCCCACACACACGTCCCTCCCACCACTCCACTCAGCTGCCAATCCCCAATGCCGCCCACCCCCCTCCCTGGCACCCAGCAAGCCGCCGCCACCCCAATTGGCTTGCCAAGCTCCCCTCTTGCCCCCCTTTGACTGCCACATAGACTGCCACATCAGCACCCACCTGTGGGTTGAGCCGCGGGTCGTACTCCAGATCAAAGTAGAGGTGGGCTGGGCGCCCCTCCCGCACCACCTCGTACCAATGGCGCTCCTCGCAGCGCGTGCGCCGGAACAGCGCCCACACGGCGGCGTAGCTGGCGGCGGCAAAACAGCGGTAATAGGTGCCGCTCCTGCTGGGCAGCAGGTAAGGGAGGCAGGCGGCGGTGTGCGTTTAGATTGCGCCCAGGCAGTGGAGGAGGGCAAAGGGCTGGCATGGACATGCAAGCAGATCACAGGCGGAGGGAAGTGAGCAGACACCACCAGCATGCCCTGGCAGGCAGATACACGACCCACCCGGCAAGCCCACCTGGCCCGCCGTTCCACACAGAAGGTGCGCACTCCCTCTTCATGCCACCCCTCCTCGCCCTCTGCAGCCGCCTGCGCTGCGGCAGCCGGCGCAGCTCCTGCCGACTGTGCCTGAGCAGCAGGGCCGCCGCTGCCGGCTGGCGCAGCCGCAAGCTGCTGTGGCAGCTCCGCCGGCGGGGCTGCCTGCAGCGCCCGCAGCGCAGCCTGGAACTCCTCCCTTGCCCTGCGGCTGGCCTCTTCCTGCTGCCGTGCCTCTGCAGCTGCCGCCTCCTCTCGCTGCCTCTTGGCCAGCAGCGGTGCCAAGGGGCCCATGTTGTAGCCAGAAGAGCCAGCCTCCGGCAGAGCTCCCGCGTGGAAGCGTGACAGGAAGTCACGCGGACCAGCCGCCGCTGCTGCCGCCGCCTGCTGTGCCTGCCGTGCCTGCTGTGCCTGCTGTCGCTGCTGTACAAAAGCAGAGTCTGCTTCTTGATGGAAACCCCCGCCCGGCGGTCTGCCATCCGCCGCACTGCTCCCGCTGCCGCCGGCGCCGCCGCTGCTGCCGCTGGCGGCCGCATGCGCCTGCAGGCCCTGCGGACGTGCGCCCTCGCTGCTGCTGCTGCTGGTGGCGCCGCCCGCTGAGCCATTGCCCACAGGCAGCAGCTCGTGTTGGGGGACGGTTGACATGATGATGTGCGGCGGGCGCAGGAGCGGCATGTGCCGTCGGTTGTGCCAGTCGGTGGCAGCAAACGCTTCCCGCTGGGAGCTGAAGCTCTCCCTCACATCCCGCAGCTGCGGCGGGCAGGTGCCAGCCACCAGCTCGTCCTCTGCTGCCTCACGCTGCCGCCTGGCCTGCCGCCGCGCCTCCTCACCAGGGCTGGGCGGCTGGTGCAGCAGCGCGGGTGCAGCAGCCAGGCGGGGCGCCCCCTGCGGCTGCCCCACCGCTGCCCATTGGTTGATGCCCGCCCCTTGCTGGGGGTACTGCTGCCGCAGGAGCACGCCCGGCGACGGCTGGGCTGCCCCCGCTGCCCCTGCTGCTGCTGGGGCTTGCGCCGGTGGCGACGGCGTCTGCTGCCGCTGCTGCTCCGGCTGCTGCTGCTCATGGCCGTCAATCTGCATGCCATGCGCATCCCCAAGTGCTGCCGCCTCATGCTGCTGCTGCTGCTGCTGCTGCTGCTGCTCCCCTGTCCCTGCTGCTGCCCCCTCATCTTCTTCTGGCTGGCTCCATGGATCGGACAGCTCGGTCAGCTCTTGTGAGGTGAGGCTGCAGATGTAGCGGCGCGGCGAGGCGCTGACGCCACCCTGTCTGCAGGCCTGCTGGTCACTGTTGCCTTGAGAAGCCCACCAGCCGGGTGACGCTGCTGCCGCTGCCGCCGCCGCTGCTGTTGCTACTGGTGTTGCTGCAGCAGAGGTGCTGGCGACAGCTGGCTTTGCAGGGGGCCTGCCAGGGCTGGGGCTCTGCCCCCACCCTTGGTCATGCTGCGGGGGCGGCGCCAGCAGGTCTGCCCCTGCATCCCCTTGAAACTGCTGCTGCTGCTGCTGCTGCTGCTGGGTGGCATGCGCGTGGGTGGCGCCATACTGCTGCCGCTGGCCTTGCTGACTGTCTGGGCTGGCGTGTGCCTGCCAAGAGGCCTGCACCTGGCTGCCACCGGGGTGCTGCCGCAGCCCCTGCTGGCTGGCTGGGCTGCCGGCGGGCTGCAGCGGCAGCTGCTCACCAGCTTCCTCCTGGGAAGACCAAGCCCCCGCCTCCATTGCCAGCTCTGACAGCAGCGCAATCTCCTGCCGCCGCTCCTGGCTGCTGCGGAACGGCGAGGGCGGGACGCCTGCCGGTGCGGGTGCTGCTGGCGATGCTGCGGCTGCCAGATACGGGCTGCCCTGTTGCTGCTGCTGCTGTTGCTGCCAGGGGCAGCAGATGTCGGGAGAAGGGGCCACGCACCAGTTCTCGTCGCCGCTGGCCTGGGACTGAGGTGATGCTGGAGACCCAGGCGCCTGCCCCTGCTGCTGCTGCTGTTGCCGCCAAGGCTGCTGCCCAGGCAAGGATGCCTGCCCCTGCTCCGCCTGCTGCTGCTGCTGCTGGTGGTACTGCTGCCAGCGCCACTGAGACGTGGCACTGGGCTGGCTTGCGCTGGGGATGGGTGCTGCTGCTCCTCCCGGTGCTGCCGCTGCACTGGGAGGTACGGGTGGCAGGTACTGCTGGGACTGCGGCTCTGGTCGGCCAGGGCTGCTCTGAGGGGAGGCAGCGGGGCTGACAATGCGCAGGCGGGAGAAGTCAAGAAGCGAGTCAGCCGTGGCAGCTGCGGTTGGGCTTGGCTGCTGTGAGGGAGGCTGCAACTGCTGCTGGGGAGGGCTGCAGAGCGTGGCGGCAGGGCTGATTGCTAGCGCTTGGCTGAAGTCGAGATGGCGTGGGCTGCGGGGCTGCTGCTGCTGCTGCTTGATGGGTGAGGCACCGGCAGAGGCAGTGCCTGCACGTTGGGATCAGTGAAGATGAGGTAATTCATGAGTGCAGGGCTGACAATGCAGACGGACCCTCAGGGCGTGCCATGCCATGCATGGCATAAAGAGCAATGCCGAAGGAGGTTGCCAACTTCGAAAACGCAAGCAAAACGCACAACCACGGACCTCGTGGGAAGCCCTTCCTGCGGGCGATACCCTGGACAGTGTTGCTGCTGCTGCGAGGCGGTCTCCCTTTGGTGATGCCAGTAGGGGAGGGTGGCTGGCTCTTGGCCCTCCGCCCAGTTGCCGCTGTGCCTGGCTGCGAGCCTGCAGTGCAGGCGCCGCTCTGCCGCGGGCCGCCGGTGGCAGCACCGCCGGTGCGAGGGCCGTAGAGGGGGTTTGGCTTGCGCCGGGGCGGTGCACTGGACTCCCGAGGCTGGCTGCCTTGCAGCAGAGCCCGCAAAGCAGCAGTGCGCAAGTCGGCCTGCGAGTCAGGCTGTGAGCAGCTGCCTGGCATGAATGGCACCTCGATTATTGCCGAGAGCCCGGAGGGCCATTTCAACGGCTGTTGACGCCGGTTGGCGCGAGTCTGCTATTTTGCATTCGCGTGCTGCGCACCTGCTGAGCGAGCAGGCGAGCTGGCTCGCTCCAGCTTGCTGTTTTCAGCTTCTTACGCATCGCCTTATTGGTAGGCCCGCCTAGCAGCCTGCGGCAGCGAGGCCAGCAGCTTGGCTCCCCTCTGGGCCACCCGCACGCTGATCGCGCGATGGCTGCCCTCAACGAGCGGCAGGTGAGAGCAAGCAGGCATGAGGCACCCTGCTGGCTGCCAGCAGCTGGACGGAGCGCTGACCTGTTGGCTTGCCCGTCCCGCTTGCAGAAGTTCTTACAGCTCCAGCAGCACGCGCGGGAGGAGGAGGAGAAGGTGCGTCGACTGTTTTTCTTGCGCAGCGCCGCGGCCGCGCGCTGGAAGCCGGTGGGGAGGGCAGCAGCTGAGGGCGGTGCCGCACCGCGGCTGCCGCGGCTGAACTGCCGCCTGCCCAGGATGGCGGCCTGACCTGCCACCTGCGAGTGCTGCCCTGCCTGCCCGCAGCTGCTGGATGTGTTCAACTGTGTGGAGCAGCTGCATTCGGCAGACCTGCACAAGGCACTGAGCTTTGAGCGAGGGGAGTACAGGTGGGTGCAGCAAGTGCTGCGGCTACTTCAGTCGGCCAGCAACCGCACGGGTTGCTCTCGCACCGTCTGTGCAGAGCGCCTGCTGCTACTGCCGCCGCTACTGCTGCCCATGGCTGCCGCTGGGTTATGTGGCTTCTCTGCTGCCCTGCTCTGTCATGCATGCTACCTGGCCGGCTCGCCCAGCTGCCGCTCCGCCCCCTCAGCTTGCACATCCGCCCCCCAGCTGCTGCACCAGAGCATGTCCATTCCGAGTGCTCTCACCTGCCTGCCCACCCTCTCTGCGCCCCTTTGTGCTTCTCCCTGCGTCACCACCAGGTTCAACAAGGTGCCCCGCCCCGGCAAGCCTTTCTCAAGGGTGTCCGTTGCACAGCTGGCGCTGGCGCTGCCCCGCCACGTGCTGGGCTGCCTGCTGACGGGGCAGCCGGCGGTGCCCGCTGACGAAACCACCGCGCAGCTGACCAGCGCAGAGATCCTGTCCACCTCCTGCTTTGATCATATTGCCAAGGCGCTCACCCTGCTGACCAGCCTGTGCGAGCTCTCTTTCCACCACTCGGGCCTGCGGGAGGCCACCCTGGGGCAGCGGGATTTTGGAGTGCAGCTGGTGGATGCAGCAAACATGGTGCTGCTGGCGGTGACGGGGCCGGAAGCGGCCGCCTGCCTGGCGGCGGCGGGCGCGCAGGGCAGCGTGCAGGCAGCGCTGGACCGCGCCGGCATGGTGCCCGCGGCACTTCGAGCGCTGGCCTTTGCCTTCACGGCGGGCACCGCCGAGGCGGCGGCGGCGGCGGCGGAGGGCGTTCTGGACTGGCAGTCGGTGTGCGAGGCGGTGCTGCAGGTGGGGGAGAGGGGGGAGCTGTGCCGTGCTGTGCTGCAGTGAAGGAGTGCGAATGAGTCATGGCAGAGTGCAGGACCAGTGGGTTGATGCTGCTGCGTTAATCGGTTCCCTTTGCACCCTGCATGTGTGCTTTTCAAGAATCTGCCCCAGTGGCTTGCCGTCTGGCCCTGTGTTCACCCCCCCCCCCCCCACCTGCCTGCCCCCTGCCTGCAGCACCCGCGTGGTGCCATGCTGCTTGAGGCAGGGTTTGATGCCGTGCGCACAGTGGTGCTGGCAGTGCGGGCGGCGCTGGTGGGCGACACAGAGGGGGAGGCGGTGTACCGGCTGGCTTACAACGCAGGTAGGTAGCGGTTCTGCTGCTGCTGCTGCATGCAGCTGATGCTGCTGCGGCACAGTGGCTGCTTTCTCTGCCTGTTGCAGCCGGGCAGACGCGAGCGCGGCAGCCAGGAAGCTGCCCGTGCCAGGGTGCTGGCGCTCGGCCTGGCCTCCCTGCAGCAGAAACAGGACACCCATGGATCGGCAGGAATGTGGCAGGGGAGTGCGCAGCCCAGTGTCTTGTTCAACGCGGCAACGCTTGCCACGGTCCAATGTGAACCCCCACAGCCCGCCCGCCTGCCCGCTTGCCTGCCTGCCCGCAGGCGCCGCCATTGAGCTGCTGTCCTACATGTGTGTCACCCCCCTCTTCTACCAGCGCTTGATGAGGCATGACCCGTCGGGCGCGGCCCCCCTGCGCCTCGTGCTGGCCTGCCTGACGCTGCACGACACGCCGCTGGCGGCGCCGCCGTTTGCGCGCAGCGCTGACCGCGCCAGCAGTGCGGCGACCTCCAAGCTTGTGGCGGTGCAGCCGCCATACTGCACAGGTGGGTGGGTGGCCGGGCAGGTGTGGGGGGAGGGCTAGAGGGGGCAGGCGTGCGCAGCGCCTGCTGATCTTTGCCTGCCATATGTTGCTGTCGCTGGGGAGAGGTACATTCATATGCGGCGCATGCGCAACTCCTGGTTCTCGCCTTCTCCTGTGCGCGCAGAGAAGGGCGAGGGTGCGGCTGAGCTGCTGGCGGCGCGCGGCTTTGCGCTGCTGCTGATGCTGGCGGAGTGCGAGGACCCAAGCTTCATGGACCAGGTGGGCTCACGTTGGGTGCAGTGGTTCCTGGGAGTACGGCTTGTGAATTAAGTGGTTGCAGGGGGAGTGTGAGGGGCCAGTTTGTGGGACCAGCTGATGTGTGTGTGAGGGCTTGGAGGGGCTTGTGCTCCCTGGGAGGGAAGTTGTGGGTCGACTGTTGCTGAGTGTGGTCGGAGTGCTGAGAGGCCAGCTGTGTGGACCAGGTGAGCGGATGGAGTTTGTGTTAAAGCGCAGGGCCTGGGGGCCAAGTTGCTGCAGCAGGGCAGGGCGCTGTGCACAGGGCACTTCCGCCAGCGCGGCGTGTGGACTTGCACACTTGCACTTCGAGTATGCTCAATGGCACCCCATGCACCTCCTCACCTCCTCTGCAAATGTGTGCCCGTTGTCGGCTGGCGCAGGTTGCACAGCACACGGCCACGCGGCGGCTGGCTGACCACGTGAACAACCGGGCGGCGGCATACATCGGGCAGGTGTGTGCGCGACCGGGTGGCATGCCACAGTGCATGTGAGAGTGGGGACACTGACGGTTTGCGGGCAGCAGCTGCACGCAACAGGCCAGCAGTATGAAGGTCAATCTGAGCACCGCGGTAAAACAAAAATTGGCACATTATCCCGTCCTGACACACCCTGTGCTCCTGCACTCACATCCAACTCGTCCGAAGATCTCACCCGCCCCTCCCCACACCCTGCTCTCTCCCACACCAGGTGCTGCTGCGCCCCAGCACTGCCCTGTTCCCGGCGGCCCCCGGCGAGTCTCAGATGTGCATCAACACCCTGCGTGCCGCCGAGCTGCTGAGCGACGACTCCAACTTCCGGGCGGGCCTCATCCCACTGCTAGCGCCCACCTCGGCACACCTGCTGGCGTCAGGTGGGCGGGGGGGCAGGGCTGCGCAAAGCAGCGGGAGCAGTTGTGGCAGCGGCTGAAGCATGCTCCTGTTGTGGGATGGTGCACTGTGCAGCATTTGGCGGCTTGAAAACTCGCCCCGCAGGCCAGGCGGGCAGGCAGGTGAGCCGCCTGGGTGGCACGCTCTTCTTCCCGCCTTACCATTGTCAGGAAGTTCAACCATGCCAGACACCCGCATCCCCTCCCTGCTTCCCCGCCCCTCTTCCTCCTGCAGAGCCCGACAGCTTCCGCTCCCGCTGGTGCGCCGGCCCCGAGGCGGTGGCGTACCACCAGAACGACGAAATCCTCATCAACTCGGTCTCCATGACGTCCCTGGATTCAGTGAAGATGTTTGAGCGGGCGGCAGCCACCGCCTTCCCGCCCGCGCGCGGCAAGCAGGTGGGTGGGCACGCTGTGGCGCGCTTTGCTGGGGCCGCCGTGGCCGCGTGACGCGCTCCGGCCCGGCGCTTTTGCGTGGGCAGTGGGCAGTGTGATGCACCGTTTCTGACCCGAGCCTGCCCAACCTGTCCTGATCTACCTTATCTTCCCTGCCTCCCCACCTCTGCCCCACTCCGGCAGGGCCGCTCGCTGCGCATGGGCCAGCACCTGGCTCTGGAGCGTGCCGTGCTGCTGGCCAAGCTGCTGGTCAACCTGCACGTCTTTGTGGAGGGCAGCTGCAAGCCGGAGCTCAAGGTGGGGATCAAATCGGGCGCGTTCAGGTTCAGCTGTGCGTAGTGCTGGGGAGGTTGGGGCAGGGCGGGGCAGGGCAAAGGCCAAGCCGCTGACTGATGTTCAGGTGGAGGGCAGCTGCATCTCCAGACCCAGTCAGTGGGGGGATGTACTGTGGGGTGGATGGGGCTGGGAAAAGGTGGAGGACAAAGCTGCTGGTCAACTTGCACATGTAGTGTTTGTGTGTAGGGCAGCTGCGTGCCGGACCTGATTGGTTTGGGAGGGGCAGGAGAAAGGGAAGGTGCCATGAGTGCATGTGTTGCAAGGGTGCATGTGTTGGGACACTGTGGGGTGCACAGCCTCATGCTGGGGATGTAGGAAGGCACCCATAGTGAGCTCCTTGGCAGTAACGGGTGTGCCATCATGTCACCTCCTTGCCCCTGCATGCTCTCTCGCTCAGCCCCTCCTGCCCACGCATGGGTCCAACCTCCTGCCCCACCGCCCCGTCCCAACGCATGCGCCCCCTCCCTCCCTCCCTCCCTGGGTGCAGGACGCCTTCATCCGCCGCGTGCTCATGGTGCTGCGCTCGCAGCCGGCGGCAGCGTCCCAGCGGTTGGAGGCGACGCTGCGCAACCTGCAGCAGCTGCAGCAGCTGCTGGAGCCGTTTGGGCCGCCGCAGGCGCTGCCAGACCAGCAGCTGGTGAGTGACGTGGATCTGGCCCTGCTGGGCGACTTAGTAGCCCATGTTGCGCTGGCGCTGCAGCAGAGCCTGGCGGAGCCAGAAGCAGCGGAGCAGGAGCAGCAGCAGCAGCAGGCAAAGCAACAGCAGCAGACGCCAGAAGGGGGGCAGCAGCAGGCGCAGCAGCAGGCGCAGCAGCAGCAGATGCAGCAGCAGCAGCAGAACCAGGTAGAGCAGCAGGGGGCGGAGGCTGCGCCCATGGATGTTGAGCCATCGGGCGCAGATGTGCGGCAGCAGGCGGCAGATGACGGCGGCTCTGGTGGCGTCCCCGCGCCCAAGCAGGAGGCTGCTGAGGGTGCTATGGATGCAGACAGCTGACGGGCAGCGCAGCACGTTCAAGAAGGGGCCGATCCAGTCAGCCCCTTGGGCCTGCTCTGCTTCCGTTGAGCCGTGACCACATGCGCCTTGCGTTGCACTTGTCTGTAACTCCCCTCCTCGGCTGTTGCATGCAATTCCTGGGAGGGAAGGTGGTGGGGCAGCGGCTGCCCAGGGGTGCCTGTCGAGAAGATGTGGAGTGCCAGCCTGTCGGTGAGTCAGAATTGCATCATCACACTGGTCTTACAAAAGGGAAGTGATCTACACATGTGCAGTCTCAATTGCCAACGTGTCCAAGCCTTACTCGATCCACGGCAAGTTGCGGTTCAGCCCAGCAGCAGTGTTCAACATGGCATGCATGGGCGCCAAGGCTGCAGAGAAGTCGAGCCAGCACCCACACACAGTGGCGGCTAGAGGCGTGTGGTGCCAGCTGCACAGCGTTCAGATGACATCAAACTTTGTTCACGTAAGGGTAGGCAATGCGGGTAGAAGGGAGATAGAGAGCAATACAGATGTGGTTTGCACGCTACACGTGTCATAGCATGCTGGCAGCACGGAGCCGGCACTGGAGTCCACCATTGGACTCGATGTAAAGGTTTGGGTACAGGTAACAGAGCGTGCAGGAAAATGATCAGAAAGGTGCCAGAGGAACAGTAATAAGGTAAGGGGCGCATTCATCAGTAAGGGGCGCATTCACCGCTCCACCCCCCTCTGCCTCTTCAACCTGCGCGCCGTGCTGCCTGCCTGCTCGCTGCTGCTGGACACAAAGTGCTGCTCCAGCACCTGGCCGCGTGCCTGGTCCACGACTGCCATGGTGGCACACATCGGGATGGAGAGCCGATCCGCTGCCGCCACATAGCTGGTCAGCCATCTGCAGGCCAGGGAACGAGGGACAGGAGTGGGTCGGGCAAGCACCAGGAGCAGCAGCTGGGATGAGCTCGGCATGGCATCGCACACAGCATGTGTCCTTCTGATCACTCGCGGCACACGATCACACGAGAGCCTGTCAATCATTCCCCACCACTGCCATTGACACGCAGCCACAAACCAGCACATCCCAGCCCCTTCTTCCCACACCCCCCATCATACTCACGCCTTGACAGCTGGCAGCTGAGATGGCAGTCCGCTGCTTATCGTCTTGATAGCCATGTCATCTGCAGATGTGGCAAGCAGGGGGTGGGTCAAGCCAACAGAGAGTGGGTGATGGAGCCAACGGCACTGCCCACTTGCATCAGCCTCATCAATCAACCTAAATGTGTCAGCAGCAGCAGCAGCAGCAGCAGGTGCGGCTGCAAATGTGGCGCCACACAGCCAGGCCGCTTGCCACTCACAGGTGTCTGCTGCCGCTGCCACGTCCCAGGGGCAGTCGGTGTTCAGCTGGGCATACACCCACGCCCGTGCCTGCCAGCCTCCAGCCCACACCGCGTCTGCCAGCCGTTGGGCGGCGGCTGCCGGGTCTCTGCATATCAGCCTCATGGCCCACTGCACGGCGCGAGGGCTTGGTTTGATGCCTCCCCTGGCGCCTGCGGAGGGGGCAGAGGAGGGCACAATGTTGGGGAGCTTCAATGAAAGCCAGGCCCACACACATGGGCCTTGCTGCGTTGCATTGAATGCACACGCTACCGCCGCCAGCAACGCGTGGCAGGACCCAAGCTCCTTGCACGCTTGCCACTGCCCCCGTCTCAGCCTCTCACCATACTTGTCGTTTGAGAGCCCCCACTTTTGAGTGACGGCGTCGTACTCATAGCAGGAGGTCGAGTCGTCTCCGTAAGCAATGGAGGTGAGCAGTGTGCTGGCGGTGCCAGCTGGGGCGGGTGAGGACGTCGAGATACTGCCGTCGCCAGGGGCAGGCTTGGCCAGCAGCAGGTGCCTGGCGGTCTCGTGGGTGCTGGCACCTATACGTGCGCTGCCTAACCGGCGGGATCCAAGGCTCTGCAGCCAGGAGAGCGTGGGCTGGGGATGAACAGTGGGCGCCCAGTTGGGCAGCTGTACTGGCAACTTGGTAGCGGCGGCAGTGGGCGAGCGGCCGTTCTCAGCAAACGAGCAAAGCCGCGGCGCGTGCGGTCGCACCGGCACTGCATCCAAGAGGCCGCAAGCGGTCAGGAGGACGGAGAGAAGGAGCGCCTGCCGGCGTTGGAACCACCGCATGGCGCGGGCCGAGCTACAGCGCGTGCAAAGGGTTGTTCGAGACGATCTCTGATGCCCGTTTGATGATATCTCGCTAAATGTCAGCTGGCATTCGTGTTGCAGTCACACCACCGCAGCGGGCCCAGCGCATCTGGCACCAGCTGTGGGCGCGCAGGTCGCAGGCACTTGAGGCTTCTTTACAAGCTTCAGCATTGCCAAGAGTGCGTATCGCTGTTTCTAGAACTCTCCTGACAAGATCTATGCATGAAACAAGCAAGAGCGCAGCTGCAGAGGTGTGTGGAAGCACAGGCATGGCATGTGGTTGGCCAGCAGGCAGGCAGGGCACAACTTCAGTGAGATGATCGTTATTTGCATGGCAGGAGGGAGCGCTTATGTTTGTTCATAAACTGTGCTAGATCGTAATGTACAGTATGCGAATGCACTCAGCGAGCACTTTGCGCGCTCGGCTTCAGCGTGCCCTGCTTCGCCTTGGCTGCCCGCTGCGGCTGTGGCTGCGGCGGCGGCGGCCCCTGCGCCGCCAGCCCCAGCACTTTCTGCATTTTGTCCAGCAGCATGAGAGTGAGCACGGTGTGGGGGCCGGCACGCAGCAGGTGCGCCGAGCTGCCCTTGTAAAGCGCTCCGGGCCCCTCTGCCGCCACGGTTTTGGCCATGCACTCCCACGCGTTCCTGTAGAGCGTGCCGACGCCGTTGACCACTGCAGGAAGAGTGTGGGTGGAGGGCAGATGGGGCAGGTGAGAGGGTGGAGTTCAAGCCAACAAGGGGAGGAGGATGAAAGGGGAGGGAGATGGCGTTCACGCCGGAGACAGTGGGAGACCAGGCAGGATGCCCCCGGGAGGGGAGGGGGTCAGCCCTGCAGGTTGGGGCAGCACTACCCAACGGCAAGGGGGGACGCAGGCACAGGGCCCTCCCTCAAGGAACACAGATTGCGCACACGCCGACCCTGATGTGCTCTGCTCACGCCAGCCACCCACAGCATGGTTGTGCCGTGCACGCTGTGGCCCATGCACCCACCTCCACCCTCCTGATCTGGACCAGCGCCAGGCTCCGCCCCGCCCCTGCCGCCCCTACTC
This sequence comes from Micractinium sp. NFX-FRZ, assembly GCA_029339195.1. Classification (NCBI taxonomy): domain Eukaryota; kingdom Viridiplantae; phylum Chlorophyta; class Trebouxiophyceae; order Chlorellales; family Chlorellaceae; genus Micractinium; species Micractinium sp. NFX-FRZ. Next base: position 20,949 of record JAPTJF010000052.1, on the reverse strand, counting down.
CACTAGGCACCCTCTAACCCGGCTGGTTCCACACGCGCGTTGTGATGACATCCACCGGCATGACCACCGCTGTCACCGCCAGCCCCGCCACCATGGCAGCCGCCAGCAGCGCCGCCGTGGGGTGGCGCTGCCCCCAGCCGCCCTCCTCCCGCTGCAGCCGCCCCTTCACGCCGTCAAACACTGCCAGCTGGACGGCGGAGGCCACAGCAATCTTGGCCATGTTGAGGTGGGCGCCGCGGTACAGCCCAAACAGGCCTGCAGTACAGGCGGGCGGCACAGATTATGGGTACAGGGTGCAGTGCAGGTGTGTGGCAGGCACTGCCAGCTGGACGGCTGACGCCCCTGCGTACATATTTGCATGAAGCCGCACGGCCACTTGGCCGCCTACCGGCCCAGTTTGTGCGCTGCTGACACACCGCACGTGCACCCACCGCCCACCCGCCCCTCACTCACCCTCGTTCTTCACAATCGTCACCAGAGCGTTGCCCAGCCCCGTGTACGGCTGCCGCGCCGCTCCCGCCGCTGCCGCCGCCCCCACGGCTGCCGCCCCGGCGCCACGCGCAGCGGCCTGCATGCGCGTTTTGATCAGCTGGAAGGGTGTGCCGATGGCGGCGCCCACCATGCCCGCTCCGGCGCCCGCCAGCAGGGAGGTGAGAAAGTCGTCTAGGCCGTTCTTGTCCTTGTGAGCCACCAGCCACTTCTTCAGTGGAATGAACGTCCCTGAGACAGGGAGGAACATTGACCAGAATGATGCTGGCGTGCGGGGCAACTTGGTGCCGGGGCGCGGGGCGGTGCAGCACAGCGGCGCAACACAGGCCCCAACATTTGGACAGGCAAAGATGCTGCATGCGTGCGGTTTGTTTATAAGTTCACGTGCCCCTGGCCAGCCTAACAGCACCCGCTCACCCAGGCGTGTGCCGTTGACTGCGATCTGAAAGGCAAAGGCAGGCTTGAGCCCCCGGAACAGCACCCCTGGCCCCTCTTGCTGCACCATCTTGACGAGGCCTGCGGGTGGGAGGAGGGCGGGCGAGCAGGGGTCAACAAGGCGCACAGCCGTGCTTAAAAGATGGGGGCTGCACTGCTCCCCACGGATGGCTAGCGGGGCAAGTGTACTGTCACCCTTGCCCTGCACCACCTGCCCTCGCCCAACCACACGGTCCCATGGCCTTTCTTCAAAGCCCTCACCCCGCAGCGCGCCGCGGTACACCTGCGCCCCGCCACGTGCCAGCTCCCCCTGCAGCTCCAGCCGCGTGCGGATGACATCCACAGGATTTGTGATGGCCACAGCACCGCAGGAGGCAGTGCAGCCCGCCAGGAAGGATTTGCCCATCATCTTCGCCCTCCTGCGGCCTGCAAGCCATGGTGAGGGGTTGGGGTGCGTGACTGGGAGCGGTGGGGTGTTGGGCGGCGGCGGCGGCGGCAGCAGCGGTGGCGGCAGCGGTGGTGGCGGCAGCGGTGGCAGGAGCGCTACCTGTCAGCGGAGCTGCCCCAGCTGCCGGCGACATGGCCCAAGTTCAGGCCCGCAAGTGCTGGCCGCCAGGGGTTTGGGTCGGCGCGCGTCGTTGGATGCCGGATACGTAGCCCCGCGGCTGTCGGCCTGACGGTTTCGTGCCGGATCAGTTTGATTCTACACGCAATTCGGCAAACAAGGCGTGAACGGGGAGAAACGGTACAGGGGACGCCACCCATGAACGGCCGCCGCCGGCGCCTGGCGCTGGCAGTGCTGTGGACCGTGCAGTGACATCAGGGGCCTGCCACGTCTTCAGTGAGATGCGCATTGTTTGTCAATGCTTGCAGCTTCCAGAATGCCTGGCAGAGTATCTCCTAGTCACCCTGCTGCTCTTTGTGAGCTGCCTGCACCTGGCGCGCTCATGCTGGCCAGGGAACCGCACGCGTTCAACACTGCAGCCATTGTGGTCTCATGTGTTCCCCAGGTGACTCAGAGCAGAAGCCATTCAGGCATGTGCACTCCTCCAATCACCTGCAAACTCTCGCTTTCTCAGGCACATTTGCATGCATCGCTGCGGCAGGGCAGGCATAAACCACCAGTACAGCCGGCGGCTTCGCTAGGGTTTGCAATCGGCCTTCCATGGCTGCACGAGCTCAAGTGTCGGAAGGCTGGACGGGCATTGCAGGGAAGATGCCTGCCAAGGGTGCTTGATATCAAAGCACAGCAGATGGCTGGTTCATGTTTGGGTCAGGAGGGCGTCACCCAGCACTGCAGCCAGGCGGACCAGGCCTTGCCGAGGCGGCGCAGGCGGCAGTGCTCCGCTGCCAGCCCGCCGGGCCCATGCTCATCCTTGATAGAGCACGCATCCATACGTGTGGCTGGCGGCGCCCGCATGGCTCGCAGGCGCAGGCAGCGCTTGGCTGCTGCCCTGGCCTGCCATCGCAGCAGTGCTCGTCGCAGCCGTTCCTGCTGCAGCTGCGCCGCTGCTCGGCGCGCCTGAAGTTCACGCCGTGCAAGCAGGGCCCTGCAAGGCAAAGGAGCAAAGGAGCTGGCTAAGCTTGCTGAGCTTTTACTATGTGACATAGTGCAAGGAAGGTGGCTGGGCACACTCCCCAAGCCCCACTGCTTCGCCCCATCCCCCGCCTGCCTGAAGTGCGCCTGTATAAACGTTGCCGCTGCTGCACGCTGCCGGCGGCGCTGCTGGAAGACGAGAAAGGCAGCCTGGCGGTCCACTGCAATCGTAACAGAGGCACCATGGTGGGTGCTGCTGCCGCCGTCATCGCTGCTGCAGGTGGTTGGGGGTTGCTGCCATCGCTGCCCCGCTGCCGCAGCAAGCACAGTGCTGCTTTCCTGGTGGCGGCGCTGCTTCTCAGGGGCCCGAGCTACTGGCTGGCAGCTCAAGGCAGCCGTGATGCATGCGACTGGCTTGATGTGCAGCGCTAGTGGTGGATCTTGCTGCTGCTGCTGCTGCTGCTGCTGCTTGCGGGCGTCTAATGGCTGCCGGCCCACGTGCTGCCGCAGCCCCAGCGGAAGCTGCACTATTGTGGAAGCACTGACCTTTGTGGGAGGCGTGCTGATCGCAGGCTCGTTCTGCTGCTCAAAGACGGCTTGGTCGGCCCGTGCCCTGGGCCTCGGCTGCCGCTGCGGTGGTGCTGCTGGCGGCGCACCCGCCGGCAGCTGCACCCTAGGAGGCGGCGCCCACTGGCAGGCATCCGCCGCATCTGCACATAACGGCGCTGCGTCCAAGTTGACAGCAGACGTCTTCCAACGCAGCATCGCCGGAATTGGCAGCCGCTGAGGAGACCTGCAGAGGAGCAGTTACCGGCTTACCGCCCTCTGCCTCGTCCGGGCTTACGCCCGCTCAAGGTTTCCAAGCCTCAGTTGGAATCTCAAGATGCTTACTGGAGAAAAAAGTCAGAGGCAAGCGATGTCCGCATGCGCCTGCAGGGCCAGCTTACTCCTGGCCACTCACGGACAGACACAGAGTGTGACTTATTCACATGTGTAAAGATGGCATAGATCCCTTCATCTTGCCAAAGCTGCCAGCCCTGCTGGCGGCACCGCAGTGCTGCGGCCAAGGCTGCTGCCCAGCGGCATGACCCAATCACTCAGTGTTTACACAAGGCAAAGCAAAATAAAGTACAAGCTCAAACTAAAAAAAAACACTTTCTCTGTTCATATCTTCCCATTCTCAGGGCGTTCTCACTGTTATCACTGCCAGCCGCCCCTCACTGGCCGCCGCCGCCCTCGGGCAGGCGCTCGTAGCGCTCGACATTCCACCCAGGCAGGCGCACGCGGCCATGGGCCCCCGGCTGCGCCACCCCTGCCCTGCTGTTCTCATCCTGGTGGCTGACCAGGACGCGCTGGTTGCCCGAGAGTGTGGCCAGCAAAGCTCGGGCGCCGACGCCGCCGCCGCCACTGCCGCCACGCGCACCGCTGCCGGCCCGAAGCTTCGCTGCGCTGTTGGGGCTCCATGACGGGTTCTCCTGCAGCAGTGTGGGAAAGGCAAGTACGCGTGTTTGAGGCGGCGAGATGGCGTACGATGAAGGCAAGGGAAGACAGAGCTGCAATCACAAGGCACGGTGGCATCTGACTGGGTATGCAAGGCCCCCCTTCGATCGCTCCCATCCCTCCTCCCCACTGCAGCACCCCACCTGGAAGCGCTGCACGTAGTCGGCGCCCCACCCTGCCCCCTCAGCAACTGCTGGCTGCTGCTGCTGCTGCGCTGACAGCTTGTGCGCCTGCATCTTCAGCGGCTGCTGGGCCGGCGGCAGAGGCGCCACTGCATTGCTATGCGCCGCCCTCCGCGCCGGCTGCAGCGGCAGCGGCTCCGCTGAGCGCTGCAGCACCAAGTCTGCCTCCATGTCTGCGTCGTTCAGCGCGGCTGCAGCCGACCTGCTCCTGTGGTGCGCGATGCGCCGCGCAGGCGGTGCAGCAGGCTGAACAGCGCCGGCCCGTGCGGCTGTTGCGCCAAGCGGGTGCTCCATGGCCGCCCGCAGCGCCTGCTGCTGCTGCTCCATGGATGCCCGCAGCGCCTGCTGCTGCTGCTCCCGGGAGGCGCGCAGCGCCTGCTGCTGCTGCTGCTGTTGCAGCTCCAAAGAGGCCCGCAGCGCCTGCTGCTGCTGCTCCTGCGATGCTTGCAGTGCCTGCTGCTGCTGCAGCTGCTGCTCCCTGGATGCCCGCAGCGCCATCTGCTGCTGTTTCTCCACCTCCGCCCGCAGCGCCTGTGCCTCCCGCTGCCCCTCCTCTGCTGCCTGCTTCAGGCGCCGCATCTCAGTGGCGCGCTTGGCCTCAGCGACGTTGAATGCGGCCTGCATAAAAAGGGAGGGTGCAGGGCAGGGAAGTTGGCGCAGGCATGCAGAGCAAGCTGCTCCTGCACTGCACACCTGCACACCACAGCAAGGCGCCGGTGCTCTGCCTGCCATCCTCCTGCTAAACTCCAGCTACTTGCCCCTCCCCACCCAACGAGCATACACCGCTCATCCCACCTGCAGCTCTGACAACGACTGCATGACAGCGTCGCGCTCGCTCTGCAGCTGGCGTTGCGCTGCCGCTGCCGCCGCCAGCGCACGCTCCTGGTTGGCTGCCGCCACCCGCGCCTCTTCCCGCGCAAAGGAGCACTCGGCCAGCGCGTCGTCGCGCTCCTGCCGCAGCGCCGCCAGCTGTGCTGTCAGCTGGGACGCCTCCAGGGCCATCGCCTCCTTCACGTCCTGCGAGGAAGAGCATCAGGAGGAAGGGCAGAGAGGGGATGAGTTGGCTGGGCGGGCAGGGCAGGAATGCAAGCCTGGCTGGCTGGAGCGCACCCAACAAGTGGGGCCAGATGCAGGGCACCGCCTGCAAGGTGCAAACCCAGCAACAGCGAGTCATTAGGGCAGAGAAATGCAAGCAGCATCACAGCACTCTCACCTCCATCGCCGCCTCGTGCTGCGCCTGAAGCGCCTTCTTCTGGTCTGCCAGCAGGCCGTCCCGCTCCCGCGCCAGCGCAGCAGAGGCCGCATCCTTCTGCGCGGCCTCACCGACCAGGCAATCGACCTGCTGCTGGTGCCCCTCCTGCACTTGGCGCAGCTGCACCCGCAGCTGCTGCTCCTCTGCCAGCAGGGCAGCGGCGCGCTGCTCTGCAGACTGAAGCTGGGCCTGTGCTGTGGCCAGCTGAGCAGTGGCCTCCGCTGCCGCCTGCTCTGCATCAGCAGCGCGGCTTTTGGAGATGGCTGCCTGCTTCTGCAGGTCTGCAGCACGCACAGGCGAAAAGAGGAGGGGAAAGAACTTGAAAGTAAGAGCACTGTCGCTCTGAGTTGACAGTACCAAAGGGAGGGCACGAGGTGCAGTGATCCGCCCAGCAGCCGCCCACACTCTAGCATGCTTTGCCACTTCTGTGCTCCTCAATCCTGCACCTCACCATAACACCCCGCCACTCCACAATGTGCCCACCACACCTTCCAGCTTGCCGGCCACTGCCGCCAGCTCGTGCTCCTTGGTCGCCTGCAGCGCCTGCAGCTGCTTCACTCGGGCGCGCTGCACACCCAGCTGCTGCTGCAGCTCCTGGCGCTCAGCCTGGAAGGCTGCACGCAGGTCCGTGCTGTCAGCGGTGGCCTGGTTCAGGCTCTGCATTGGGCCCAACAAAGCGCACACAGAGTTGGGTGGCCATTCAACACAGGGTATGCTGGCAAGCGAGGCAGAGCAAGCGGGGTGTCCGCTGCCTGGCTGCACTAATGCCAGGTGGCCGATCAAGAGGACCAGCTCATGCTGCCTCCAACCACCATACAGGCCTGCACAGCAGAACGCCGGGGCTGGCATGAGACTCTACGATGGTGGGGTGCCTCACCTCCTTCAGGACCAGCTTCTCGCGCCGCACCTTCTCTGCCTCCAACTTGAGCGCCGCCACCTGCAGCAAGGAGGCATCAGCACAGGGAACAGTGGAACGTTGGCGTGGACACTTGGGCAGCTGGACATCAGCACGCACATGACTCCGAACTTAAGCAGACTTGTGCATCGCAGCGCAGCAGAGAGCCAGGGGGCAGGGACGCCAGCAGCGGCCCTCCCGCCCACCCACCTCCTCCTGCACTGCCCGCAGCGTGACCAGGTGGTCCTTGATCAGGCTCTGGGTGCTGGATTTGGTCTCCGCCAGTGCCTGCTTGGCTGCGGCCAGCTGCTCCTCTGCAGCAGCTGTCGACGCCTGCAGCTCTGCTGCCCGCGCGTTGTTGGCAGCCGCCTTCTCAAGGACTGCAGCCAGCTTCTGCTCTGCTGCCTGCCACTGCAACTGCGAGCTGGCAGCCTCCGCCTCGGCTGCCTGCACGCGGGCTGTCAGGCCTGCCACTTGCGTCTCCAGGCCAGTGCTACCCTCCTGGGCAGCCTGCAGCTTGGCCTTGAGCTCTGCCAGCTCAGCTGCCTTGCTGCCTGCCTCTGATTGGGCAGACGCTAGCCGGGCCGCCGCCTCGGATGCCGCAGCAGAAGCTGTGTCCATCTCACCCTCCAGCTCTGCCACGCGTGCCTCGCTTGCGGCCAGGCTGGCAGCAGCCAAGGTGGCGCGCTCCTCTGCCTCGCCCAGTGCCTGCTGCAGCATCTCAGCATGAGCCCTGGCAGCAGAGAGCTGCTCCTGCACCGCTGCCGCCTGCGCCTCGCTGGTTGCCAGGCTCACAGCCACCTCAGAGGTCCGCTGCTCTGCCGCTGCCAGCTGGCGCCGCAGCTCCTCACGGCTGCTGTGGGCGGCAGAGAGCTGCTCCTGCAGGCCTGCCACCTGCGCTTCGCTGGCAGCCAGGGCAGAGGTGCCGTCAGCCGCCTGGTGCTCTGCCAGCGTCAACTGCTGCTGCAGCTCCTGCGCCTGTGCCGTGCTCGCCGCCAGGCTGGCGCCCTGCTCAGCTGCCTTCTCCTCCGCCGCAGCCACCCGCGGCAGCAGGTCACCTGCCCGCTGAGAGGCGGCAGCCAGCTCCTCTGCCAGACGGTCCAGCTGAGCCTGCTGCTCTGCCACCTGGCTGTGCAGCGCCGCTGACTCGGCTTCCTGCTTGGCGCCCGCAGCTGTCAGGCACTCCACCTACGGGCAGGCAGAAAAGTGAGGGAAACTGGGCATGCAGTCAAGATGGAGATACTTTTCAGGAGAAAAGTACTGCCAAGTCCTGCATGCTGTTTGGCCTCACCACCCAGCGCAGAACCCAACAAAAAGCGGCAGCAGCAGCAGCAGCAGCAGCAGCAGCAGCAAGCTGGCTTGCCTGTCCAGTGAGGTCCTCTACTCGCAGCACCGCCGCCTCCAGCTCTGCAGCACGCTCATCCAGCTGTGCGCTGAGCATGCCGGCACGTTTGGTTGCGGCCGCTGCCTCGTTGGCAGAGCGTGCAGCCGCATCCTGCAGGTCTGCCACCGTGGCAGCGAGGTCCTCCACACGCCACTCCTGCCAGAGGGAGCAGGGCACGGAGGCAGACGGCAAGTGGTGAGCGTGGCCCATGGTAGCAGGGGCATCAACGCTGTCTCATGCAAGTCCACAAATGGTTCCACAAATGGTGCATGGGCTGGCATCCACACCAACCTGTGATCCGGCCACCCCACCCCTCCTCTCCCCACCTTGGCCTCAAGCTCCTTGACCTGCTCTTGCAGCACCCGCTGCGCAGCCGCCGCCTCGCCCTCAGCTGCACTTGCCCGGGCTGTGGCTGCCTCCAGCTCAGCACTGCGAGCCGCCAGCGCATTCTCAGCCGCCGACAGCTGCTGCTCCAGGTCCAGGCAGGTGCTGTCAAACTCCTTCACCTTGCCCTGCGCAGCTGCCAGGTCTTTGCACAGCTGCGCCGCCCGCGCCTCTGCCGCCTCGGAGCGCTTCTCGCCTGCCTTGACAGCTGCCGAGCGCTCCTCTGCACGCCGCAGCGACGCTGCCAGCTCAGCAGCCAGGCGCGCAGCTTCGCCGGCGGCGCTCGCGGCCTGCGCGTTGTGCTGTTCTGCCGCCTGCTGTGCGGCTGCCAGCTGCGTCTCGAGCACCTCAACCGCTGCCTCGTGTGCCTGCAGCTGCTGTGTACGCACTGCCAGGCCCTCCTGCGCATCCGCCAGCCGCTGCTCCGCGCTTTCCAGATGGGCGGCCACTGCTGCCGCCTCCTGCTCAGCTGCCTCCAGCCGCTCCCGCAGATCAGCCACGGTGCCCTGCAGCGCTGCCTCTACCTTGCCAGCAGCCGCGTGCTGTGCGCTGGCCTCCTGCTTGAGGAGAGCAATGGTGGCCTCCAGCTCAGAGACAGCGGCATTCTTGGACGTGGCAGCAGCAGTGGCCGCGTCCAGGCTGGCTTGCAGGGAGGTGCAGGCATCCTCGTGGTCGGCAGCCTGCAGGTACACAGAGTCTCAAGGGCAGCGGTAAAAGGTTGGTGATGAGCAGGCAAGTGGGATGGTGCAACCAGGGGAAGAATCTGGACCGGGCAGAGGACAGGCAGAGTGTGCGGGGCAGCCATGGGCACGCCGCCAACCTGACTAAGTGCCCATCCTGCCTCCCCTATCCACTACCCACATACCTGTTGCTTGGCAGCTACAAGCGCCTCCTCCGTGGCTGCCAGCTGGGAAGCCAGGCTGTGCACCTCCGCCTGCCTTGCCATTGCCTGTTCCTCAAGCGCGGCAAACTGGTGCTGCAGGTCATGGACAGCGCGGTACTGCTGCTCCGCCTGCCCTGCCGTCTTGCGCTTCAGGCTGGCAACAGATGCCTCCAACTCTGTGGTAGGATGGGGGGAGGGAAAAGGCAAACAAGCAGCTCAGATTGAAGCAGGGAGAACACACCCGACATCTTCGGCTGTCAAGCGGGGTGGAGCTTGCTGAAGTGCCGGCTGCAGAGAACATTGCACCACCCCACCAATCTAGGCGCAAGCGGAGCACACTGGCACAGTGCAGCATCAACCAACCAAGGCCGCCCATGCTAACCTGCAATGGTGGCATCCTTGGCCTCAGCCACTGCCCGTGCAGCGGCCAGGTCGCGCATCAGCTCCGTGGCACGAGTGCTCATGTTCTGCACGCTGTCAGCCTTGGCTGCAGCCTCGCTGCGGGCCTCACCCAGCTGCAGCTCCAAGTCTGCCAGCTGCTGGGCCAGCCCACGGGCCACTGCCTGCGCCTCCTGCAGGTGCTGTGTAAGCTCCTCAGCCTGCAGCCGGAGCCCAGGCCAGGCAGGAGGACAGGACAGCAGTGAGGGCGCCAGTACCGTTGTTCGGCAAGCAGGACGCGTGACACGCGTACCATCCCTGCACGCCTGCAGGCACAGCATGGACACACACAGTACAAGGCAGCACCACCAGCAGCAGCAGCACATGATATGGGCAGTACGACAGCAGCGCACCTGCTGGGTGAGCCGCTCCACCTCCACCTTGCCTTCCCGTGCCGCTGCTGCAGCCTCCTCCTTCAGAGCCGCCTGAGTGTGGCTGTCGGCTTCCAGCCGCTCCTGGACCTCGCACATGGTGACCTGAGGAAGGCAGGGCGGGGGCGCCAGGGGAGGTGCCTGCATGGGCAGACCAGGCAGCGCACAGCACGGGGCAGACATGCAGGAATGGGGCAGGCGTGCATGGGGGCAGGCATGGGGCAGGCAGGCGAAGAGGCGTGCATGGGGGGCAGACAAGCATGGTGAGCAGCCATGGGGCAGGCAGAGGAAGCACCAGTAGGCAGCCAGCGCAGGCACTAGTGGAAATACATGTGCGTTGCCCACCCTGCACCACACATGCGAAGGCAGACAAGAATATGCTCACCCGCAGCTGCTCCAGCTCAGCTGCCGCACCACCAGCCTCGTGCCGCAGCTCGCGCACTAGCAGATCGCGATCCTCCAGCTGTGCCATCACTGACTCCAGGTCCCGCCGTGCTGCCGCCAGCTGGGCGTTGGCGTCCTCACGCTGCGCCTGCACCGCCTCCAGCTCGGCAGCCAGGGACTCGCGTGCTCCCTCTGCTGCGGCCAGCTCAGCAGTCTGGCGGGCCTGCTGCCTCCGCAGCAGACTCACAGCGTTCTCCAGCGTGTCCGCCTCCAGCCGCGCCTTGTCCAGCTGCTGCGCCAGTTGGCTGCGCTCAGCTGCCTCGGCGGCCACAGCCTCACTCGTCTGGGGGTCGCTGCCTGTGAGGTGAGCAGGGAGGCCAGACAGAAGGTCAGGCTAAGCAAGCGCTCGTTCATTGTGGTACTGAGGACCAAGCAGCGTATACACACGCCTTGTGTGCGCTGCTACACAATGCTCCAAGCATGCACTCACTCACTCGAACTGTGCCCATGAAGACAACTACACAACACAAACCACACCTCACCCTCCGGTGTCGCAACACCCACCTGCTGTGTCGGATTGCAGGTTGGCCACCAGCTCCTGGTGCCGAGCCTCCAGCTGAGCATACTCCTGCATCAGCCGCGCGTGCTCACGCTTCAGCATCTCGCGGTGCTTGCCCTCGTACGCGGCGGTGGCTTCGTGCCGCATGGCAGCCTGCACATCATGTTGGAAAAGGGCATGGAGGCGTCAGAGGCAGGGCAGGATCTGTCTTCAAGATCTGTCTTCAAGGAGGCAAAGCAGCAGCTGCCATGCACCATGTTGCATTTGTGGCCGCCCCTTGTTGGAGGCTGGATGCAGCAGCCCAACGCTAGGCGCCCCTCACCTCCTTGGCGTCCCGCAGCTGCTGGCTCAGGGCGTCGGCCAGCGCAGCCGCCTTGGTGCCCTCAGCCGCCTGCGCCTCAGCCAGCTGCCGCCGCAGCTGCTCCGCCTCAGCGGCGTGCTCCCGCAGCTGCCTCTCTGCAGCAGCAGCACGCTCGCAGGCAGCCTCCTTGTTCTTGCTCAGCGCTGTCAGCTCCCCCTTCATGCTCGCCACCTCCGACTTGAACAGCGCCAGCCGCTCGTGGATGCCCGCATCAGCGCTGCGCCGGTTCTCCAGCTCCATGCTGCGGGCGGGCAGAGAGGGCGGGAGGGTGGGATGGAAAGTGGGAATAGAGCTGGTTGGTGGAACGAGCAGGGAGCAGCATCAATCAGAGCAGCAAGTGCTGGACGGCAGGCATGCATGATACATGCAGGCACGTGTATATGGCAGATGAGAACGCACAAAGCAGGCCTGCTCCACCCATGTACCCCGTGTGCAGCCCACTCTGCCAGCACCCACCGCCGTGGCTGCCCCTCGGGCATACCACCGCCGCCCACCTGAGCTCTCCGTTGCGCTTGGCAAGCGCCTGCATCTCAGTGGCCCGCTCTGCCAGCTCCGCTGCCAGCTGCTGCGCCCGCTCCTGCAGCTCCGCCTTCTCGGACCGCAGGCCAGCAATGTGCTCGCGGTTGGAGGCCATCACGGCGCCGGCGTTGGCGCTCCGCACCTCCAGCTCAGCCAGCTGCAGAAAACAAGGGGGGACGGGCAGGTCAGTGTCTGAATCAACAACACGGGCAGCAGGCGGGGGCAGTGCAGCCAAGCTGGCCACCGTTGATTCAGCTGACGGGCGGCATGGGCAGACAACTTGTGCACAGACCTGCCGTGCCCTCAACCCCTGCTGCACTGTGCAGTCACCCCTTCCACACGCGCCTTGACCTTTCCTCAGCCCTAAACCCGCACCCTCACCTTGAGCTTCAGCTGGTCGCGCTCAGCCGTCAGCCCATCGTTGCGCTCCATCAGCCTCTTCATCTGGCCCTGCAGCGCGGCCGAGGCTGCCTCAATAGAGGAGATCTTCTCTGCCCATTCCTTGCCACTGCACAGGCCATTTGGTGACATGGAACCAAGGGGCAGGCGATGCGGTGAGGGGCATGCGCTGGCATGTGAAGGAAATTTCAGGACAAGGCAAGGTACGCTGGCCAGGCAACATACGAGACGCACCCCTCCCCTTGCCCAGCACCGCCCTGCACCAGCTCCTGCACCCCTCCCACCTGCGCTGCTTGCTGCTCTTGACCTCGACGCTGCGCGCCTTGAGCTGCGCACGGAGCACTTCCAGCTCGCGCTCCGCCGCAGCCAGCGTGGCCGCCTGCTTGGCGCCGGCAGCGGCGCTGGCCTCCTGCGCCGCAGCACGCTGCGCCACCTCGGCAGCCAGGCCCCCAGCCTCGGCAGACCGCTGCTGCAGATCTGCCTGCACGTCGCTGTGTGCCTGCTCCAGGCGGGCCAGCGCGGTGGCCAGCTCCTCGGAGCGCGCCTCGGCTGCCGCTGCAGCCTCCTCCAGCAGCTGCGCCTGCACATCCTTGCCCTGGGAGGCAGCCTCGTACTTGTCCCGCTCCCTGGGGAAGGGGAGGGAAGGGGAGAGGAGGGAAGCAGAGGAAGGTTGATGCACTGCCCAGTCATCGTGCCAGGCATGCACCCACGTCAGCATGCAGGACTTGCACAGCAGTGCCCAGTGCAGGACTGCCTACGTGGCCCACTCACTGCCTGAGCCGCTGCAGCTGCTCCTGCAGGTGGCGGTTGCGCGCCTCCAGCGTCTCATTGACCGCCAGCAGGTCACCGCTGCTGCCACTGCCGTTGCTGCCACCAGCGGCGGTGGAGCTGCCAGCCTGCAGGCCGCGCAGCACCGCCACCTCGGCACGCAGTCGAGCAATCTCGGCGGCCATCTCCACGGCTGACTGGCTGTGATCCTCGTTGGCGCGGGCTGAGTTCTGGATGAGCTTGGCGCGCGAAGCAAAGCGCAGCGTGTTGGCGGTCTCCCCAAACGAGGACGCGTTGGGTGCGATGGTGGGTATGATCACTGCAGCAGGGGGAGCATGGCGCATGAGGAGCGCAGGTAGAAAGCCAGTAATTGGCAGCCCACAGGAGGTGTCTGCCTGCTGTACGGTCTCAGCACAGTTGATAGCGCACCCCTTGCAAACAGGCGCCGAACATACCATCCAGCCCTGCCCTACCCTGCCCCACCCGCCCTGCCCACCTGTGCGGCTGTTGCCACCAAGCGACTCGTGGAGTAGCAGAGTAAGCTTGGACTCCCGGTAGGGCACGTGGCTGCTGCCCTCTGAGAGCTTGCTGATGACCTGCCCCAGGGTGAACAGCGACTTGTTGATGGCCTGCAGGAAAACAAGGACCGGAAAGAAGCGGGTGTGAGTGGAGCAGCATAGGGTCCATTCAGCCGAAGAACAAACGTCACAGGCTCCTGACATGCCCGGCTGCCCAGCCAGCAAGCTTTCACATCATCCGGCTTGCAAACCAGACCACCACCCAGCCCATACCTGCGCCTCTTTGAGCCGGTCGCCCTCCGTGTCTGCCGCCTTCTGCCGCTCGCTGCCTGCCAGGTCCACAAGCGACAGCATGCTGCGCCGCCGCACCACCCCGGTGCCCTCCTCCACGCAGCACGACTCGACGCTGCACTGCATCAGCATGTGGCTCCTCGACGATGTGTCGTTGAGGCGCGTGGCGGCGGTGTGACGTGAGGCGGCCCCATGGGCCAGCAGGCGCATCACGTCATCGGCTGCGGTATGAGAGGGAGGCAGTGGGAGGGGGGAGATCAAAGATGCAAGCTATGGGCATGCAAAGGTCCAGCCGGCAAAGGGCTCAGCTGAGCAGGGCCAGCAGAGGTGCGGGCACCCTATCAATGGGTGGCGTGCATGCACTGCCACAGCTCATCCAGCACCCAACTGCCGCCCCTCCGGCACCCAACTGCATCCCCTCCCTTGCTCACTGCTGCCCACGGCGTGCCACGTGATGCCCTCCAGGAACACTCCCTCCTGCTTGTCCTCCCGCAGCACCACGCGCTCAGCCGCCCCAGGATTCAGCAGGTCGGTGATCTGCGCAGACATGGAGTCAAGTGTGCAGCGGCAGGAGATGAGCAGGCTGCATGATGAGTGGAAGGATAAGCGTGTGGGTGCGGTAAATGAGGGAGCAAGGAATCATCTCAAGCTCAAGAGGTCAACTGCACCCCAGGCCAGACTGCCCCCATCCTCTTTTTTACCTGCTCCTTGTAGAGCTCAAACAGCGCCACCGCCACGCTGAACGATACCTCCCGCCCCGCCCGCCGCTCCCCCTCCAGCTCCGCAATGCGCGCAAACAGGTGCGCAAAGGTTCGTGGAATGAGGCCCGCGCCCTCTGACAGTGCCCCGTCGCTGTCGTCACAGGCAGCGCCCTCCCTGCTGCTGGGGCCGATGTCTCCCAGCATGGTGTATGTCTTGCCGCTGCCCGTCTGCGACCAGGGGCCAGGTGCACATGGGGGAGAGGCAAGTGAGTGCAGCACATGTTGAGCTGCCAGTGTGCCTGCATCGTGCAGGCCAACATGCACTGCGTAGCTGGGCCCTGTCGCCATTGTCAAACATACACAGGCGCGCCCGCCTGCTCTGCTACCGACGCGCCTGCACTTTAGCCTCCCTCCCTCCCTGCCCCTGCTCACCTGGCCAGCAGCAAAGATGGTCGAGTTGAAGCCAGAAATTGTGTTCTCGACAATGGGACGCCCCACCACCTGGCCAGGAGCAAAGCGGGGGACGCAGCGTGCATGACAGGTGAATGCATGCACAGAAACCAGTATGGACCGCCGCTGGATGGCCCAGCACCCAGCAGCTGCCAGGCCCTGCACGCAGCAGCTGCTCAAGCATGAACCCAGCACCCAACTGCCAGCACTGAGCATCACCCACCACCCCTGCACCCGCCCACCTTGAAGATGTGCTCCTGGGTGCTGCTGGGACCGGCCACCGCATCTAGCGTGTAGTACGTCAGCTCAGGGGCGGACAGCAGCGTGAGGGTCTCGGCTCCCGTATGCACCACGCACGGTGCCTCTGCCGCCTCTTGCCCCGCGGCGGGCGGCCGTACGCGGACCACCACCTTGACCCGGTCATCTGCAGGCTGCTCCCGCTGCTGCTGGGAAGGCGAGTCGGCGGTGGCGCTGGGCGGGCCGAACAGCGAGCGCCGCTGGGTGAACAGCTTGGGCGTGCATGAGGACCCGGGGCTGAACAGCGGCTGCAGGCAATCAAGGCAGGAGGGGCCGCCGGGCACGTCAGCATGCAAGAAGGAGCATCAGACCATGGAGATCGCAGATGCCTCCCAGATTGGCAGCAAAGACTGCGGCTGCCACCACCGGAACCAGCTGCTGCACCGGCGGCGCGCCGCTCACCCCGAGCGCCAGCGTGCCGCCACCAGGGGTGGCCAGGTTCAGCGGGCGCAGAGCCCCCGTCCTCCTAGAGGTGGCGGGGGTGGCCAAGGCCCTGGCAGGGGTTGCCTCGGCGGCCCTGTTCTCCCTCCTCATATCTGTCGCTCGCTCGCGGTTGGTCGCCGCGTCAGACGTGCATCTCGAATTCAAAGGTGCCGGGCACCTTCAAGAAATGCTCCGCTTCAAGAAATGTGTGTAGCTGCGGGCAGCTGCGCGTGTTCTCTTTGCAATTGCCATGCTGAGGATGCTGACGCCAGCTCAGACGCTCAGAGCTCTCCGGGAGAGTCTCCCTCCACGCAACCACAGCGTAAATTGCGTTTCCATCAATTAGGCGCCAAGAAGGCATGGCCGCAGCGTAGCCCCTGTCGCTCCGTTCCCTTTTCTCGCCACTCTCACCAGCCGCCCAGGTCCTTTACCGGGTCAGAATAGATGCTGAGTCACAAATTGCAACTGCAGCGGGCCCACGGCCCAATGGCTGTGGTGGTGTGCCGCGCCGCCAGCCGGCACCCGCCGGCGCCCGCCAGCAGGCAACCTCCCACGCTGCTGGCAAGAGCAGGAAGCGGGCTGCGACCCCTGGGATCACCCTGTCAAGTTGTACGCGTCCATCCTGCTGCGGCAAGATGGCGTGTGCAGCGGCCTGTGGTGCAGGCCGCCGCAGCCGCAGCAGCAGCGCCGCTGCCCACGAGCGCCGCTGCCGCCGCGCCGCCGACGCCTGACGAGACACGCAGCGCCGCATTCCGCCTGGCAGTGGAAACGCTGCGCCCCGACTGGCTTCTGCTCCTGCTCACCTCTGCGGCACTGACTGGCACAATAGCCTTCACCCTCGCCTTTCCGCTGGCCATTGGCGAGGTGTGTGTTGGCGGGGCTGCTTGGTCTGGAGCTGTTGAATGCCCATGGTTGAAGCACGTTGCATCCTGTCAGTGCGCTGGCCCGCCTCACCACTTCCACGCCTGCCTTCCTTTGACCTCCCACCCTCCTGCAGGTGTTCGATGTGGTACGTGCGGGTGGCCTGGCAGTTGCCAGCAGCGGCCCCGCCGCCGCCATGGTCAACCCTTTTGGCGGCACTGCTGCCGCCACGCCACCCTCCTTTCAAGCCGCTCTCGTCAAGCTGGCCGCCTGCTTTGTGGCGTCTGCCACCGGCAACGCGGTCGTCTCCTACTTCAGCACTCTGGTGGGCGAGCGGTTTGCGCACCGTCTGAAGGGGCGGCTGATGGAGACCATCATCGGCCGGGAGCAGACCTTCTTTGATGCAACCACAAATGGCGACCTCGTCTCTCGCCTCACGCTGGACGTGCAAGTGCTGCAGGCTACGCTGGCGGGTGGGTGGGGTGCAGTGGTGGCGGGTGCAGAGAGCGGGGGAGGGTTAGTGGGCGCAGGCTGGGCCCTTTTTGGCTGGCTGGCTGGCCGGAAGGTGCGTCGAAGGGCTGGGCACGTGTTTACGGTAAGCGTCGGGACGGGCAGATGTACGGGGCACCCGCTGCTGTGCCCCTCAGAAATGCCACCACGTGCCGTCACGTGCCTCCGCCTGCCCAACTACCCGCGCCCCCGCCTCCCTCCTCCCACCTCCCTCCCCGCGCATGCATTCCCCGTGTGGCCTGCAGACTTCATTGGGCAGCGCGGCTTTCGCTCCATGTTTGAGGTGCTGGGGGCGCTGCTGCTGATCAGCGTGCAGCAGCCGCTGCTGGCGCTGGTGTCTCTGGCCATCACCCCGCTGCTCTCCCGCCTGCTGCGCTCCGTGGTGGTGCGCAGCTCCGCCATCATCTACCGCCGGCAGCAGGTGGGTACCAGGCACCTGGTGGGGAGGAGGCGCCAGGGATGCGAAGCGATCAGGCTTACGGAAGCAAGGGGTGCGGTGACCCGGCCTGAGCAGGCATGTGGGAGTGAGAGCTCCCTGCTCTGCACACCCCTGTCCTCCTCACCCCGCCACTTTGCCTGCCTGCCCTGCCACTCCCCCAGGTTGCCGCCGAGTCGCTTGGCTTTGCGTCGGAGCGGCTGTCGCAGGTGCAGACGGTGCAGGTGTTTGCGCAGCAGGCGCGCGAGGCGGCCGCGTTTGGCAAGCTCAGCAAGGAGGGGCTGGAGATGTCCCGCAAGTATGCGGTGTTCCAGGTGGGCGAGACAGAGGGGGTGGTGGTGGCCGAGTAAATGGCTGCCGTCCCTCATCTTCAGCCGCTAGATATGGCTTGAGTAGGGCACCAGGGTGTGGGGGCTCGACAACAGCTGAGGGTGCGGCACAGCATGCACACACACATGGCCTACGGACTTGCTTGCTGCCTGCCCTGCGTGCTGTGCCTGGCCTGCACGCTCCCCTGTCCACGCACCCTTCTCTCCTGTCCGTTGCTTGCCAGTAAGGATTCAAGCCAAGCGCTGCCACTCAAACGCGTGCAGGGCATTGTTGAGGGCGCTGGGCGGCTGGCGGTGAACGTGGGCACGGTGGCGCTGCTGGGCTTTGGCGGCATGCTGGTCATCAACAACAAGATCAGCGTGGGAGCGCTGCTGGCAGGTAGGGCAGGCAGGCACAGTGCGGGTAGCCAGCAGGGCTTCTGGCAGGCCGGAAGGCTGGGCGCCAGTGTGGTGCACTTGCGCAGCTTGTTGTTGCCCCCGTGGTCCCTCCCCTGCCTCTTCCCGGGGCTGTGTCGTGCCTCCCTCTCACCACTTCTTTGCCGGTGCTTCCTCTCGCTTGCGCCCTGTGTGCAGTCAACGTCTTCAACCTCTTCATCTCCGTGGGCCTGTCCTCCGTGGCTGCCAGCCTGGGAGAACTGGGCAAGGCGGTGGGCGCTCTGGAGCGGGTGGCAGAGCTGGTGGCGCCCTCTGCTCCTGACGGCAGCAGCAGCAGCAGCAGCAGCAGCGAGGCACCCAGCAGCAGCAGCAGCAGCAACGGGGCGGCAGCAGCAGCGGTGGAGGTGCCGGCAGCGGTGTCGGGGGCCCACTCCCCGGCAGCAAGCAGCACCAACTCGCATGCACAGATCGCGGCAGAGGCAGCGGCTGCCAGCAGCGGCAGCAGCGCCGCTGCCGGCGCAGCCCACGCGGCAAGCAACAGCGGGCGGGTGGAGTTCCGAGATGTGTGGTTCAAGTACCCGGGTGCCAACGACTGGGCCATCCGCGGCCTCAGCCTGACGCTGCTCCCCGGCCAGACGCTGGCCCTGGTGGGCCCCTCTGGTGGCGGCAAGTCTACAATCGCAGCGCTGCTGTTGGGGCTGTACCACCCTCAGCGGGGGCAGATACTGGTGGACGGGGTGCCGCTGCCGGCAGAGGGGTCTGGCGGCAGCGGCGCTGTGTCGGTGGGCATGGCGGCAGTGCTGCAGCAGCCCATGCTCATGTCGGGCAGCGTGACGCAGCAGATCAGGTGGGCAGGCAGTGGGTCAAGGTGGGGCGCATGCTGTAGCATGCTGTGCTGTGTTGTCCGGAGGAGCAGAAGTGTGGGTGCAGATTGCATAAACCGAGCGGGGTGGCTGGTGTGCGGCGCTCACATGACGTGCTGTGCAGCCTTGTGGCCCGCGTGTCAGCAGGCAGCTGTGCCACCCTTCCTGCCTGCTCACCTGCCTGCCTGCCTGCCTGCCAGTATCTAAGCAGCCGTCTTGCACCCCTTGTGACCATCCACCCCTTGCACCCCTTGCCCCGCCCGCAGCTACGGCAAGCCGGATGCGAGCTGGGAGGAGGTTCTGAGCGCCGCCCGGGCGGCACATGCCGACGAGTTTGTTCAGCAGCTTCCCCAGGGGTACGACACGGAGGTGGGGGAGCGGGGCCACGCGCTGAGCGGTGGGCAGAAGCAACGGCTGGCCATCGCGCGCGCGCTGCTGCTGCAGCCAAAGGTGCGTGCCGGCGTGGGGAGGGGCGGGGCGACGGGCGTTTGGGGGATGAGGAGGGATCGACGTGCTGGCCGGTAAGTGGCGCCTGGAAATGCGCACCCTCTGGGGCCCCACTTACCTCTTTCGTACCAAACGAATAAGTCTCTGAAACCAGCCTTGGTGCTTGGCGAAATGCGTCAGCGCGACTGTATCTCCCTCTCTCCCAACAACACGCCCTGTCCCTGCACACAAATTCCCCCCGCAGATCCTGGTGCTGGACGAGGTGACGTCGGCCCTCGACGTGGCCAGCGAACGGTTCATTAACGACACGCTGCGCCGCCTCCACGCCACCAAGCTCATCATCGCGCACAGGTGGGCAGGGGATGAAAAGTGCGGTGTGGGCGGGGGAAGGGAGGTGCGGCAGGAGCGGATGGTCCCGCAGAGGCATGCGGCTGGTGTTTGGGCTGGCACCATTGGCCCAGCAGGGCCAGCACACATGTGCGGGTGACACAGCGGCCCAGCGCATGTGGGGGCCTCCCGTGCGTAACTTACCTTGAAGGCCCCTCAAAGGGTGTCTCCCCTGCTTGGGGCCAGCACAGCTGGCTGATGTGGCCTGCGAGTGTTGACATGCTTCCCCCACCCCTGCCTCCCCCCCGCCTCCCTGCAGGCTGAGCACTGTGCGGCGGGCGGACGTGATTGCGGTGGTTGAGGGCGGGCAGGTGGTGGAGCTGGGCAGCCGTGCGGAGCTGCTGGCGCTGGAGGGAGGCATCTACCAACGGCTGGTCGCCACCTCAGAGCTGGGCAGCAGCACCAGCACCAGCAGCAGCAGCGGCGGCAGCGGGGTGTGGGTGGAGACGGGGTTGACGGATGGCAGTAGCAGCGACGAGGCGGAGGCGGCGGCGGCGGAGGAGGTGGCAGAGGCTCAGGCTGCGCATGCACCTGCCGCGGCCTGACCCTCGGCTGCTCCCGCCATGTGCTGATGGAGCGGTGCATCTGTTCCAACCCAGGCCAGCGCCCCACGGCCGAGGCGCTGCGCTGCCTGCGTGCCGACAGCGGTGCTCAGGCGCCCCTCTGAGCAGAGCGTGCACGTTGGAGGGAGGAGCGGCCAGCCATTCTGCTGAGGCTCCATCCGGCTCACTTGCTCTGTCCATGGTGCATTGCCTGGGCCTAGAGCTCGCTTGCTCTGACCTTCGGCTGCTCCCACCATGTGCTGGCTCCCATGGCTCGCGGCCTCCCCTTCTGTGCCCATCTGCAATCTGCTTATTCGGAACACTGCCTCAATCAGTTTTGACACCCGGCACCCCCCAACGCACGGATTTGATCAACCGCTCCCCATTTTTTTCGTCTGATTGTCCTGCATTAAAATTTTTCCTTCCTTTTTGGGCAGACAGTGGCATGAGTGAACACATTGGTTACCATGCAGCTGCATCAGAGGAGTCAGGATTGGGAACAAATTCTGCAGATGAAACGAGTGTGGGCTGGCATGGGGTGGAGCAGGGTTGTCCAGCTCCACGGTTCCCTCTTGCTGCACACTGGTCCTACCCTTACCAAGCATCAAGCTTGAACACGCACGTGTACTGGCTGGCAGAAAGGGCTCTTGAGTGTCGGCTGCCCATCTGAGGCTCATGAGGCCTCACCTGTGATCAATCAATTCAATCAATTACATTTCAAGTCCACGGGGAGCCAGCAGCGGTCTCATGGGACAGAGCAGGGGGAGAGCAATGGAGTG